>ONZK01002440.1:0-21333 GCA_900322385.1 Pharnaceum exiguum | reverse complement strand
AACGGTAAGTAATTAATTAGTGAATTATATTAAAACAACATAGACCGATTTTTTAAAGAAAATTTGAAGTATGACACTTAAGATTTAAGAGCCCGTCCTTCAGTTTTTACACAATTTTTTTTGTGAAACCGTTTCAATGTTTGATGTTTCATATATGATACTAGGTGTAATATCCCATCCGCTAATCATTAACAACACCTCTGGTAAACAATGATGATCTTTCTCTACTCAGTCTCATATATGAAACGAGTTGACAAAAAAATTTCTCTAATTTTTATTACTAACGAAAAAAATAAATTAATTTGAACTTAATAGAAAAAGGTTTTTTTGAAGGGACTGAACAATGTAAGTTGGTTATGGACTTAGGGTACACGACGGCTGTCTCTGATCTAATGCAAAAATAAATATATTTTGGGCCGGTAAACCATTGACAGTAAGGAAATCCAAAAAGAAAGGCCCAAACCCAAACAAAAGAAAATTTTACGACCAACCGCCATAATAATAAGACTCGAAAGACCAAACATATAAAATCCTTCAACATTTCCCCTTCTCACCCGATTTTCCCCCAATTCTATTTCCACTGCAAAACATCACAAATTTAATTAGATTAGGGTTCACACAAATCCCAACCCGTCTCCCAATTGAATTCAGTCACTGCTCAGGCAATGGTCAGTCCCCTTCCCCGGCCTCTCTCAATTCCGTTTCACTTTTCTTTTTCTTTTTTGTTATTGATAAGTTGTTTATTTGTTTTCTTTTGCATTGTGTATTTGTTGAAGTTTATTTTGATGATGATGTGGGAATTTTAGACTTTATTTTAATTAGTTACACAAACAAAGTGTTCAGGATGTTACACTAACTATTAAGTAATTTTGTTGGGTTTGTTAGTTAATAGAGTAGTACAGTAGAAGCAAATTAGGCCTCGTTCTTTATGTATGATAATTGGTTAAACAGAATAATTTGTGTGGACACGTTTCATATATGAGACGAGGTAGGTCACTAATGAGAACCAGGGGTCGTTAATCAACCTTTTCTGTCATTAATGATCCCGTCTTCACCCAAGTTTTTGTGTTAGTTAAATTCAGTCTTGGGGCCCTTTTTTTTTTATATAGGGTGGGTAGGATGAGTTTAGTACTAACAGCGTACACCCGGGTGTACCTTGCACCATATGCCCCCCTTGTCTTACATTTTTTTAGGCTCAACCAGTAAAGAAAGAAAAATTTAGAAGGCCAAAAAGGGAGATGTATGCTCTTACCCGGGTGTATAATATAATTTGGATTGGGGGGAAGGGGAGGGGGGTGTAGGTAATATGGATTGCGGAAAGGTAGTTTAGTGGGTTGGTATAGTTTGTGTTGAACCACAGTTATGTTCGCCGGATTGTTTAGGAGAAGTGATGTATGCATTGTGAAGGTTTTGATTGAGCGTATGAATGATTGATTGATTGATTATGGCCGTGTTTTTGCATGTTTTGTGTGATGGGTATTTGTTGTCTTGGACTTGGTGTAAGTATCTGTTTGATAGAGTGGTGATGATATGATGTTGTTGAACCTTTTCAAAGGTTGTGTAAAGGTGTTGGATACTCACTTAGCAGGTATAAACTCTTTTATGTGCTTGAATTTCCTTTTTCTTTTCTTTTTGTTTTTATCTTTTGCAGTTTAACTCATTTGGCATGATAAGTTCTTATGTGTTTTTCTCTCTTTTTCTAAAGTATGGGTTTTCTCATTAACCAAGATTTGTAAGTTGTTGGTTGCTTCTGCCTTTATTTTTCAAATAGTGGCACTGGTACGGTTACTACTTCAGATATTGAGAACTGTTTGAAATGATTGCAGCAGTCATTTATTGTCCCTTACCTGTTGCTATTTAGTTTAATTTCTGTTATTTCTTTTTGAAACAGGCAACTCTAGCTGATTCCTTCCTGGCGGACCTCGATGAATTGTCAGACAATGAAGAGGATGTTATGGTGAGTAGACATATCAAATAATACTGTATATAGTGGGTTAAATGTAGATGGTTTTGCATGGAGAAAAACATGTAATACCTTAGAGTTTCCTAGTGAAGTAACTAAGGTTATGGGGGAGGTCAATTCTTTGGGCCTCTTGGTTAATGTTCTCTGTTTTTTGTATTTTCCAGGAGGAAGGAGATGGCAATGTTGCTAACATGGAGGAAGACATTGATGGAGAGTTGGCTGATATAGAGTCTCTGAATTATGATGACCTTGATAGTGTTTCAAAACTGCAAAAATCGCAGCGATACTGTGACATAATGCAGGTTAGTTGCAGTATCTTGATGTCTTCTTAATGCATGAATGCATCTATGGAATCTTATCCTCACATTTTCTGCATTCTAAGGAATCTTGATCTTTTAACGTCTCTTACCCTATCTTGACCACTTCGTTCATTAGTTGCAAAAGTCTGATAGGTTTCCAGATGATTTTATGTATCTTTTGCGTGTTCTTGTGAGAAATCTTGATTCTCTGTAATTCCCTGTGAAATGTTCTCTGAGATGCATCTGCATGCCTATCAAGGGCTTGCTCTAAACTACTGTTTAACATGTTGTTTATCCCTTTTGGCACTCTCTTCCTCTCGAATTTTGTCTTCTATAGTTTTTTTAATTGTTGTTGTCAAATGTCAAAATGTCTCCTTTGTTCCTTGGGTTATTGGGCTGACAGGTTCTTTCTATATGTTTACTATTGTCTATTTTTCAGTAGTTCGGCTTTGTAAAACTGCTCTTCTCATTGCAGAAAGTTGAAGAGGCATTGGAAAAAGGTTCTGAGGTCCCAGACCATGGAATGGTTTTGGAAGATGATCCTGAATATCAGCTTATTGTTGACTGCAATGCCTTATCTGTTGATATTGAGAATGAAATTATCATAATACACAACTTCATACGTGACAAGTATCGTCTAAAATTCCCGGAGCTTGAATCTCTTGTCCATCACCCAATTGATTATGCTCGTGTTGTTAAGAAGATTAGTAATGAAGTAGACTTGACCCTTGTTGATCTCGAAGGTCTTCTGCCGTCAGCTATCATTATGGTTGTCTCCGTTACTGCATCGACAACCAGTGGTAAGCCACTCCCGGAGGATGTCCTGCAGAAGACTATTGAAGCATGTGATCGTGCTCTTGATCTTGATTCAGCTAGGAAAAAGGTACTTGATTTTGTCGAAAGTAGAATGGTTTACATTGCACCAAATCTTTCAGCTATTGTTGGAAGTGCTGTTGCAGCTAAATTGATGGGGACTGCCGGAGGTCTTTCAGCCCTTGCGAAGATGCCAGCTTGCAATGTTCAACTTCTTGGGGCTAAAAGGAAGAATCTGGCTGGCTTTTCTTCGGCGACATCCCAGTTTCGTATTGGGTATATTGAACAAACAGAGATATTTCAGAGCACACCACCTCCTTTAAGAATGCGCGCTTGTCGCCTTGTGGCAGCGAAGTCTACCCTTGCAGCACGGGTGGATTCCACGAGAGGAGATCCAACAGGAAAGATGGGAAGGACATTGCGTGAAGATATCCGCAAGAAGATTGAGAAGTGGCAGGAGCCACCCCCTCCAAAGGTTCCAAAACCTCTACCTGTACCCGATTCAGAACCAAAAAAGAAAAGAGGTGGTCGTAGGCTAAGGAAGCAGAAGGAAAGGTAATTTCAGTTGATTTACTCTTGAAATTTGAGCAGCTATGTTCCGTATTGGAACTTGTAGTTATTTCTCTCTTTTTTTTGGTTGGATTTTGTTGACCTTGTCTCTGCAGGTATGCCATTACTGATATGAGGAAGTTGGCAAACCGGATGCAATTTGGGATTCCTGAAGAGAGTTCTTTAGGTAAAGTTCGTTTTTCACAGCTTCTAATAATTGTGATGCATGTCCTTTTTAATTTACTTGGTTTACGTTTGTGTGTTTCATTTTAAATTTTTTTGGGCAAAGGATTTAAGATGGCCTTTTAAAAGCTCGAGATATTGCATAGCTACTCGGATACACCTTTAACTGTATTGAATTTGCCATCCTGTTGCATATGTTAGTACCTTTATGTTTTGGAACATAAGTTGTTAATTAGTAAGGGTACGTTGTTCATTATCATTATTGTTATTGTCATTGTTATTATTTTTATGTAAGCATTAGTTTTTTCCATCATGGATAGTTTTCTATGGTATGAGTTTAAACATATCTTCTTTCTGTCATTATCAGGTGATGGTTTGGGAGAGGGATATGGTATGCTTGGTCAGGCTGGAAGTGGGAAGTTGCGTATGTCTGCTGGGCCCAGCAAGCTAGCAGCAAAAGTTGCCAAGAAGTAAGCTTTATTCTTGGATATTATTGCAGGGAAATTCATTGGTTTTTTGCTAGCTCTTATATAAAAATTTGCTCCTCTTTAGGTTCAAGGAGAAGCACTATGGAAGCAGTGGTGCTACTTCTGGTCTGACATCAAGTTTGGCGTTCACTCCTGTTCAAGTCAGTATTTTCTTTCCACTTCTGGGCTATATGATTTATTTACAGCTGATGTGTGTATCCAGTCTATGGTTGCTTCATATTGGAGTGCTCATTGATGGTTGTAGTGTCCATTCATATGTGATGATGCCCTTGGTCACTCGACTAATTAATATTGTTTTATATCGTTTTCGTTTCATGATAGTTGTTGCCTTTCCATTCATTCAAATCTTGGTAGTTACATTTTTCTGAAAAGATCTCTGCCTTTACAGTTTACACTATACACCTTGGTCATAAATGGCCTTTTAGCATGCTAGTGTAAGATTGCTGGATTTCTTTGTCCACGTCAACTGATTTTAGACTGTAGTCTCTTTCCTGAGATTGTAAATTGGTGTTCTGGTGGCCCAGTCATATGCATGAGCATGGATCGATTTCTGGGCATGATCTGTGTAAAGGTCTAATGATATGTATACCGTGCACTGGCTAAAGTGGTCTAGGACAATGTACAGGTTATACTTGTTTTTCTAAGTGATGAATGTTTGTACCTGTACTTTCATAAGTTCCATGCCTCAATGAAGTGTGTATAGCCCTGCACGAGCCATAGGATGACTGCACAATTTCATGTTTGGGATTGATTCACCTTAGGTTATGTGTTGTTCTGGTCAGGCATTTCCTGTGAACAACTTTGAAACCACTGGGTGTCGTTTGTATGCAATGCCTGCTTGTTTCATTTTTAGGATAAGGTCGGTCTGCATTTTAATGTGAGAAACTGTTACATAATGTTTCCTTTTTCTCCCTCCCCCCCTTCCCGGGGGAGGGGGTTCCAAATATGGGGATGCGAGTGTGTCCGTACGCCCTGGTGTGTTTCTGTGTGCATACTCATCGTGTGTGTGTTTGTGCATGTGTTGAGTTGTCAAGCAAGGTATTGTTATTTCCCTGGTTGATTAAGAAGTGTTTGGCTTAGAAAGATACTCAACTACTTAGAGTTGGCATGCTGCTTCTGAATGTAATCGAAAATAACACGGCCCTTCAAAAAAAAAAAACCGAAAATGAAATGGTTTTCTTATATATGTCAACCGTTAGTGTGCATGGTTTTTTTTTTAAATCATGTGAATCCGGATTTCCAATTATTTATTGCAAGGTAATGTTGCTGATTCTCAGTTGTTGCGTCTATTTTGCAGGGGATTGAGCTCTCTAATCCACAGGCTCATGCGCATCAACTTGGCAGTGGTACTCAGAGTACGTACTTCTCAGAAGTTGGTACATTTTCAAAAATCAAGAGAATTTGAGTTACTGGAGGTTTCATGAGTTAGTGCCATACTTCCATCTTACTCTCAGTGTTGAATTCTACCTGGAAACTAGTTGTCTTTGTACAGTACTCCCCCATTGTGCTTTTATAATAGTTGTATAAGAACTTGAGAAGTAGTGTCTTGATTTCTTGAGTAATGGAGTACAAGTTATTTTGCATTTGAAATTTCCAGTGTAAAATTCTAGAGTAATCCCGATTTTTTCATAATCATGGGCCGTGAACTTTTTTTTTTGAAGTGATGCTGTTTTGCGGCTTACATTTACGGAGTATTATGTTTTAATTGACAGACATTTAAACGATGCACATCTTTTTATCTTCCTTGTATACTACGGTAGTACCTTTTTCTTTGTCTTTTCCCTCCTTTTGGGGATCATGTTTTGAAGATTGCTAGAGAGGAGATTTGTTCGTTGGATGGCTAGTGAAACCTTTTTTCAATTATGTTGTAAAAATGACAATACAGAACTAAGGTAAGATACATTGTGAGCGCAAAGGACTATTTTTCGAGTCAAACTACATGTATTCTGAAATAATATTGATGGCGTCTCTATGCACTCGACACATCACTTCCAATGGTTGTGCTTTTGGCATAGTGACCCCAAAACCTTCCGCAAGATCCACATTCTCTTCACCAGTTCTTTTCCAATCAAAGCATTGGATTAACTGAGCCAGTGTCAATGCCATTGTTCGGTTTGCCAGTAAAGCACCGGGGCAGGACCTTCTCCCACAGCCAAATGGCACCCATTTCATTTTGTTGTCAGTCTTGGCTACTTCAAATTCAAACCTCTCAGGCCTGAACACTAGCGGGTCATCCCAAAGAGCAGGATCCCTGTGAATTGCCCATGAGTTGAATATCACCATTGTGCCCTCTTGGATATGGTACCCTCCAATGGTGCAATCATCAGATGTCTCACGAACGAAGAGTGGTGAGGCTGGGAATAGTCTTAGAACCTCATTAATGATGCCTTGTAGGTAAGGCAGATTTGAGAGATCAGACTCTTTAGTTAAACGCTCATGTCCGACATTCTCTGCTATCTCTTGTCGGGCCTTTTCGAGGATGTCAGGGTGGTTAATCAGTAGCGCGAGCGCCCACTCCAGTGTAATAGATGTCGTATCTGTTCCCCCAAAGAGCAATGACTGCACAGAGAAGCCAAGAAGTTGGTTGATTGATTTAGTATTTTTGGGGAGAATACCAGAGACTAGAACTTCAACTTTCGAGTTCCTCTATTATGATTTGTCCACATAATGAGGATACCTCTAGATATAGATCTAGTTCTAAAACACCATGAGGTTTGTTATGCATACTGCAAAATGGGGTTTCATAGTCTATACTCCCGTCCAGTTCGCTTCGGTAGAGCAACTCCAGAATTTCCATCTACTATTGTGCTCACAGGTTTTATATAACACATACATAAGCCTGAGAATAGACCTTTAAAATATCTTCGAGACCTTAGTGACTTACCACTATAATCCCCTTGATACGTAGGTCAGAGCAGTTTTCAGGGTCAGAATCCTGCAGAGACAGCAAGTTAAAGAGAAGTGAGTTACTCTCCTCAGCAGTAATGCTGCTAGAATCATCTGGCTTATTTTTTCTGCTGCGACATTCGTCAACAAGGCGTTGGAGAAAAGAGTCCAATTTCTTCTTCACTGGCAACATCCGTCTTTCCAAGTTCAGAAAGTCCACTTTGAAAAACTTCAAAAATGGCAGAAAATCTGCAGGATTGGGTTCCCCACTTAGATCAAACACATCTCTGACAACACCATGGAATTCTTCTGCTGCACCTGTTGCTTTTTCAGTCTCCCCAAAGTACCTGTTTTTAGTGATATGTATTAACAGAGAGCTGTGCCTATGCTGCTATGCACGGTTAACAGATACTGGAGGTTTTAGTTTTATAGAGCAGATTATTAGTATGTCATCATTTCCCTAATGCTGAACTACTCATTTCGATTTTAAATAAGAGCTAGATGTAGAATAACCAATTAATGAATGGTGGTGAATTTCATATATACTTACCTTTTGCCAGCAACGGTTCTCATAATTCCCCTGAATGTAAACTGCGTCAACAGTGGCCTCATTTCCACTCTAACGAACCCACTTTCGTCCTCACAACCATTAGTCACTATCCTAAACAGGTCTTTAGTCAGTGAGTTGACTTCCTCCGATCTGACATCCGCAAATGAGTTGACTTGGTGAGTAGAGAAGACCTTGAGGGTGGTTACTCGACGCATGTTCCGCCACAGCTCACCGTACCTTACAGCCCCAAGCGTGGTGGAGTCACAGTGGAGAAGTTCGGTGGCCAAGGTATGCGGCCTGTTGGACAAAACAACGTCATTTTTCGCAAAACACTCTTCAAGGACTGCAGGGTTTGAAATGACCACTACATGCCTACGGGCGAACTTGAGAAAATAAATGGCACCGTATCTGGATGAAAGGGCTTGCAGGGTTCTGTGAAGGGGTTGTTTGAGGAGGTGGAGGTGACCTATTATTGGTAGAGAAGGTGGAGATGGTGGTTGATGTAGGGATTGCTTGGATTTGTGGAAGACAAAGAAGAGGATCGAAGCAATTGTTGTTGATGCAAGGCCGAGATAGAGCCAAGCTTGGTCCATTTTCTGAAACCTTAGGATTTATTTGCTTCGATGATCATACTACATTAGACGATGATGTGTAGCTATTTTACTTAGATCTACAGTAAAATTTTGTGAATTTGTATCCTTTTGTCCAAAAGCAAATGAAGTAGACTTTGTTCATGACTTGGTACATAATTTGTTAATTGGCAAGTGGTTCATTTAACAACTCGTAAGATTCCATGATGTACATTTAGCAATACTAAACAAAATGTAGCATGTCCTTTTTAACATTTGTTGTTCCTCTGCGGGTGAAAGTACTGACCTTGATCTGGCTCGATGTGTTTAGATTACTGTGGTGGTGAGTTGCGAGTCTGGTGACCAATTGACCACATAAAAAGCTGCTCTGGTTTATTTGCATGATTTAATGATGTATTAAGTAAAATGTACATCATGCTGGAATAGCTCAGTTGGTTAGAGCGTGTGGCTGTTAACCACAAGGTCGGAGGTTCAAGCCCTCCTTCTAGCGGAAAAATCTCAATTATCTTTTTTTCTTTTTGTTGTATTTCCTCATCCTGCTAGCACATTGTCTTTTATGTCTCACTCTTTTTCTTTTGGGGGCAGACCACATTGTCAATTCACTTTTTTTTTTTTGAGGCCATGAGGGTCAAGATTCAAGACCCAAAGGACTATGAATAAGAGAAAGTGAGAAACAACGAAAACAAAGCTAATAAGAAACTAAGCTAAGTAGCTAACTGTACTGTAGTGTCTGCTGTGAGCACTGTAGTGTCATCAACGCCCTCTAGTCCCTTATTATTCTCGGTCAGGCCACTCCCATAGCATCTCCATGCATGCATCAATTGTCGAACTCAATTAGTTCAGTATCATTTAGTTCAGTTCAGTTCAACACAACCGCACTTAAGCTTGGAACTTTCTATTAGCACAAATTCTATGACAAATGTGACAATTCTATGACAAATATAATGTATGGTCAATCGACAATGTGAACAAGACAAGTTAATCAGTAATCACTAATCAGACAACGACAAGTAAGCGCAAATGATGTTTACTGTTTGATCTTTATGACTTTATCGTATGAAAGGATGAAAGTAAGATAGGAAACGAACGTTGAAGGGAAAAATTAAAGTCAACGAAGGGCTAATGACCTGTGACCACACTAGGCGTCCGTTCAGTTTTGATTTAATTTGCTTATAGTCGAATATTTAATGGTGATAGATCGGCAAGAAGATTTTGTTTAATAAACAATTAGATTATGTTGATATGTTACATCTTGAATATAATTAGATGTTGCGTCAATCTCTATGTCTCTGTCAATAATGCTAATTTTATATACTTCGATAAGAGTTGAACTTCTATAATTTAAGAACAAACAATTCTTTATGACTCTAATTTTGATAATACACCCGATCGACTTCAGGTGGTGTGAGTAGTGACTGGGGAGTTCTTGTCATATTTCTCCGATATTCTTGGTGATGATAATGGTTTTGACAATCTTCTACCAGCCTGGCGCATCTGAAACTAAATTCAATTATACAACTTTTGGTTTAATCATTAAGCACTTTCAAATTATACATTTTGACAATCTTCTAGTACAAGTTAAACTATAGTTGTATTTCGTGGATCATACTGAAGTTATAATGCACCTAAACCAGCTAAGTCACGTAGCTACCCAGAAGGTGCCTCCCTGCTAGAATCCTAGATGTAAATTGTAATGATAATTCTCATTAATTAAAAGAAATAATAATAATAATCAGAAATCGGCCTCTGGTCGCAGCAAATAACCATCTCCTGAAGTCCTAGGTATCTGCTTAGCTTGCATGGGATGTGCCCAAAGTAGCATATATCCCAGGTACCTCGACAAGTTTACATTATGCTAGCTTTCCTATATCAATATACTCAAAAGAGACTCTTTTTCAGACTTCTGTGATTGTTGTGTAATATTCATTGTCAAAGACATTAAGTCAGGATCCATTCTTTCATACCAATTTGAACTTAAATCTAGTGAAAACAAGTCTTATAGAAGCTAGAACAAGGTCTTAATTACCATGATCAGTACAAGAAAGAAGTTCCTTTTGCTAGTTTTAAACTGAAGCCATGATCAATGATGCACCATCTTTAAACAAAAAATACAAATAACCAAGAAAAGCACAAAGTGAAAAAGGACTAATACTAGGATTAATAAAGGATCGTCTATTAAAATAAGTTCCAAGTATCATGTGGGTACAGGATTTGGTGCTCCGTCCACCATGGATATGAACCATAATTGCTTAATATACTATTCTTCAAATGGGTTATCTCTTTGCTTAATAAACAATTCTTCACCACTTAATGCACTGGATGATGAAGTCATAGCTGTATGCTTACAAGTATACTAGTATTATTTTCCTATATAATGTCACTTCCTAGTTCCTATGTTTTCAAATGCTTGTGTTTTAGTGCCTGCAAGTACGTTCAGCAAACAGTATGTTCTTCTCTATCTTTCTCTCTTCATCTGTTAGTTTCTTTCTATATACATTGTCAAAGTTCTGATTTTTCTTTATTTTTCCCTGCTTTTAAAATAAAGAGAAGAGCAGTTGTAGCAATCAAGCCTAAAGGTGTCATCTTTCCTGTCCCGTGCGTTGACTTCTGCAGTTCATCCACTTTCTAACGGTACACACTTATTTCTCAGTTAAACTTCAGTAGCATTTACATTAGTTTTGTTTTGTTTGTTTTGTTGTGTTTTCTGCTTTTTGTATCCTTTACTTGTAGGCTGTAACCTATGCTAGAACCTGTTTTTCCCTTGGTAAATCACATACTGAATGACTTGTTGCTTAATGCTGGATACGGAGTAATTAATTATTGCAAATCTGCAATGTAATGATAATTGATAATATGAAGTAGAACCTGAGATTTATTCCAGAGGTTCGAGTCTCCTCAGGACGACTGGAGGTTTTAACGTTCAGGGCCCATGGGATTAGTTAGGCAATGCCGGAGCTACAAAAGTAGGCTTTTTTCTGATTCCTGAGTTAGATGAATATGGTCTGATAATCATTCTTGTTGGTTGTAAACTTCAAAACTACACTTGAAACCTGGAGGACACTTGACACTTGGGAGTTGGTTTTGGTCAATTTGACTTTGTAGTTTTTATTTTTTGTTTGGATTAAGTCAAACTGGTGAAGCCCTTTCTTTCATCAGCTCTTGGTATGCTTGAAACAAATGACTTTTATATGGTTATCTTAAGACTTTTTGGGGGTAGATCTTAAAAAGAAGCTTAGGAAGTGATGATTGACTCCCAAGTATTTTGGTTATTTCTCTGCAGAGAGTCAAATGCCAAAAAATTGTTACTAATTACTAATTCATGAATTATCACAATGTCAATAATGTTTAGAAATCTACAATTTGAACTCAGCTTAAACATATATGTTGTATCTCAGGAAGGAACTCTCAGTTGAGAATGGACTCTAACAACAGTACAGTTGCTGCTATTGAGGACCCTATTACTCCAACTGTTAAAGTGAAATACACTCAGCTTTTTATCAATGGTCAATTTGTGGATTCAGCATCAGGTAAAATTTCTGCCTGATGATACAGAAGGGTTCTAGTAAAAACTTTGAAAACAATTCCATGATATGATGTGTTATTACATTTCAGGTAAAACATTCAAAACATGTGATCCTAGGACCGGTGATGTCATTGCTGAGGTTGCTGAGGGTGATGCCGAGGACATCGACCGGGCAGTTGCAGCTGCTCGCAAGGCATTCGATGAAGGGCCATGGCCTAAGATGACTGCTTATGTAATTAACAAGGCTCCATTCTTTTCTGTTCTATTGAAAAAATTATCTAGGAGTACCTCATATGTTATAACTGATTCTCATGTTTTCTCTTCATCATCTGCTTGTAATCTTACAGGAAAGGTCCAATATCCTATTACGCTTTGCTGATTTGCTTGATAAGCATGCTGAAGAGCTTTCTGCCCTTGAGAGTTGGGACAACGGAAAGACACTTGAGCAAGCTACTGGTGCTGACATACCATTGTCTGTGCGCATAATCAAATACTATGCTGGTGGGTGTTCAAAAACATAATTTTCGTTTTCCCTGGATGGTTAAGGATATAGTTGCTATGTGAAAATGAACAACTCTTTCATTAAGAGAATCAAACATCTGAAAACCTAAAGTCATTCATTATTTTTCTTTTTTTTTGCTTACAATTTCATAATTTCTTATTTAATTTGGATTTCTTCAGGGTGGACCGATAAGATCCATGGCCTAACAGTTCCTTGTGATGGACCATACCAAGCACAAACTATCCATGAACCCATTGGTGTAGTTGGACAAATTATCCCATGGAACTTCCCTCTTCTTATGTTTGCATGGAAGGTTGGGCCTGCGCTAGCCACCGGTAACACAATTGTTATGAAGACTGCTGAGCAGACACCATTAACTGCAATTTATGCAGCAAAGCTACTTCAAGAGGTAACCTCACCTGTCTTGAGTATCTTCTTTGCCTTATGTTTCCCTTTATTTGAGTTTGTTGATCAGTTGATGGATCTGACTTATGTAATATAGTTGGTTAAAGAACAAGAACGGGTATATCATTAGATCATTGAAAATGTTTGAGAGTTCAGAGCAAGTATTTCTATTTCAAACTAGCCTAGATTTTCTTTTACGGATTCGCAAATTTATCAAGGTTAATAAGTAACGTCAAGCACAGCATCCCTGGTTGAGTTTGGTATTGTTCAATGATGCATTGACTAAAACAGCAAATACATTACTAGCCAGTGCCTCCAGGGATGCTCCTGCACTAGTAGAAGCAGGGGTAACAGTACTTCAGAGAGGAGGAGGTGTTACAGGTGCGACCAGTTTCATGATCCATTATTGTTAAGTACGTGAAACCGACTGAGAATACAGATCTTTACTTTGTCTAGGCTTATCAAACCTTAAACAGATGCAATGCACTGACTAGCATAGTTGTGTGCCAATTATTCTCCTAAGTTCTCAAATTTCAATCTTATGAATAGAGAAGCTATTCCAAACCTACTTCAAACTCTGATCTTCATATTTCATTTTTAATCATGGCAGGCTGGACTTCCTGACGGTGTCCTGAATCTGGTCTCTGGATATGGTCCAACTGCTGGTGCTGCTCTTGCATCTCACATGGACGTTGACAAGGTAATATGCCATTCATACTTATAGGTGGAACCTGCATTACTAGGTTTTATTGTATTCTTTCCAGCGATCTCTTCAGTCTTCATACATAATCATATACTAAGTGATGGAAACTTCGAACCACACTAACTGCAGCTGGCTTTCACTGGATCAACCGAGACTGGAAAGCTGGTGCTCCAGATGGCAGCAAAGAGTAATCTCAAGCCAGTGACATTGGAACTTGGAGGCAAATCTCCTTTCATTGTGTGCAAGGATGCTGATGTAGACAAAGCAGTGGAGTTGGCCCACTTCTCCCTATTCTTCAATCAGGTACTGAAGGATTGCATGAAAACTTACATACACAGAAATGAACAAGAATAAAACTTTGATGGTTAGGCTATGCAAGGTGTACAACTCAGGATGTTTTTTCCACTCAAACTAACAATAATTCAAGTTCCCTGACTGATACTATATCTACAGTCCGTAGTAAAAGCTTCTTTTGATGTTTCCACAGGGACAATGCTGCTGTGCTGGCTCTAGGACATATGTACATGAAAGCATATATGATGAATTTGTTGAGAAAGCAACAGCACTTGCCAAGCAACGTAAAGTTGGTGACCCTTTCAGGAAGGGTACTGAGCAAGGTCCTCAGGTAAGTGTTTTGCCACAGTGGATTTAAACTACAATTCCGCCTCATTTTGCTAGGATTAATAGTCTAATCATAGATATATTAAGGATGATAAACTCATTCTTCTTTTGATGTCTTCAGATTGATTCAGAGCAATTCGAGAAGATCATGCGATATATAAGATCAGGTGTTGACAGTGGAGCTAAGCTTGAAACAGGAGGAGACAGGCTCGGGTCAAAGGGCTACTACATACAACCCACTGTTTTCTCAAATGTGAATGAGAAGATGTTGATTGCACAGGATGAGATCTTTGGTCCAGTTCAGTCCATCTTGAAATTCAAGTGAGTAGCTCAATCTGAAGTTCATATTTATCCCTAGGAGATTGTCCTGGACTTATTTTTCTACTCATTTTTCTATTTTAGGGACATTGATGAGGTGATCCGTCGAGCCAACGACACCCACTATGGGCTGGCAGCCGGAGTTTTCACCAAAGACATTGACACAGCCAACACTTTGACAAGAGGACTCCGAGTCGGAACCGTTTGGGTGAACTGCTTTGACATATTTGATGCAAGTATTCCCTTTGGCGGGTACAAGCAGAGTGGACAGGGTAGAGAAAAGGGTATATACAGTCTCATGAACTACTTGCAAGTCAAGGCTGTGATCACTCCTTTGAAGAGCCCAGCATGGTTGTAAAATGTTTCTGTTGTCTGTGTCTCATGCCTTTGCTGAGTTATTATTGAGAAAGGGTTGTTTTCCTCGTTTTAATCGAGTATTAGTTCCTTTTTATTGAAAAATGTACTTTGAGGGTTGTTATGATTCATGAAATGGCATTACAATTGGGCTTGGCGCATTGTTTTTTTTTTCCGTTGCTCAAAAGTTGAAAGTTCCTTTTAATCGTGGCTTGGTGACCCTTTTTGTTATTTGTTAAGATTGGGCCGCGCGCACACTTGCAGCTGCAAGCTCATATGGAGGAGACAATAATCACAGATGGGTCTAAATGGGTTCGATCCTAAAACCAATTGGTAATATGAGGAGTAACCCTCTAGGCTTATATACAGAATAAACCTCTACTCTCTCTTTAATGTGGGACATATTCCCAATACTTCCCCGCACTCGAATGTCACTATTTATGGGACCATTCGAGTGGACTATCACTCCCTGGCATGAACTTCAGGGCCCAGGCGTATCATCTGGGTGGGACCGTCTTAAGAAATGGGGGAGGTCCCAAGATAGACCAGCTCTGATACCATGTTAAGATTGGGCCGCGCGCACAGTTGCAGCTGCAAGCCCATATGGAGAGAGGAGACATTAACCACAGATGGGTCTAGAGCGGTTCCATCCTAAAACCAATTGGCAATAAGAGGAGTAACCCTCTAGGCCTATATACAGAATAAACCTCTACTCTCTTTTTAATGTGGGACATATTCCCAATATTATTCTTTGCTATCCTAAATTAATTGGCTATAATCATTCGGGCAAGTGTAATGCGATACTTTCAATCACAAATATTCAACTGAATTTTGGCAGGAAATGCAATGTCTACGTACAATGACTCAAAGATGCAGGCCGTTGAAGTGCTTATGAGTAAGGGCAAGTTTATCCCTACAACTCTTTTACAACTATATACGATTTTATATGCATGATACATCAGCTTATACCCCACTTACAACTCTATTTCCACTTCCACATTATTTCTACAACTTTGTTACAACTTTGCAAACATTTTATTTATTTTAAAATTTGGATGGGTATAAATTTGGGAATATAAAAAATATTTGATGGAACCAATCAAAACACTTGCATTAAATGTAAGAGTTGCAAATGGAGGTGTTCATTCATATGAATACCTCACCTTGCAACTTTGCCAAATTTCAAGAAGATTATCTCTACAACTTTGCTTGTAACTCCCTTGCAACTCACTAAAGTTGTAGGGATAAACTTGCCCAATGAGCTTATTCAGTGGTATTATGATGACTTTAGTACGATAGTCACATACACCCTATTGTCAAAGAAACAGAAAACTACTAGTAAATAGCATTATAATTAGATTACATCATTATCTTGGCATGAAAGTGAAAATTGTGAAATAGGCTAACGTTGAACATCGAGGAAAAACAAAGTCAACGGGAGGCTGGTGAGTGGTGACCATTGGCCATGTTCGCGACAGTCGATTATTGATTTTTTTAAGAATAAATGGTGATCAGATAAACATACACCTGTTAATGAGAAAAGCAAGTTGGCCAAACACATAATTCTACACGTATCAACATAATCTCATAGTTTACTAGACAAAATTAGTCCCCCCTAGTTGGGCCTTGGACTACACACTAAATACATGTAATATTAACAATATAATACACCTAGACCCAATACTCCCCATAAGTTGGAGCATGCGAATTAGTAATGCCCAACTTGTCAAGCAAATACATAAACTGCTTTTGACCCAAAGATTTGGTCAGAATATCCGCAAGTTGATTAACAGATCAAATATAAGCAAAGGAAATATGCCCCGCTTGAAGCTTCTCCCGAACGAAGTAATAGTCCATATCAATGTGCTTTGTGCGATCATGAAACACCGGATTATTGGCAATATGTAAAGCAGCAGTATTATCACAATTGAGGCGCATAGGTGTCGGATGAGAAATACCAAGAGACAACAACAATTGGCGCAACCAAACCAACTCAGCAGTGGTATTGGCCATCTCACGGAACTCGGCCTCCATAGAAGAACGTGAGACGGTATCTTGCTTCTTTGTTTTCCAAGAAATAGGAGATTGGCCGAGTTTGATATAATAACCAGAAACAGAGCGTCTGGACATTGGGCAAGTGCCCCAGTCGGCATCACAGAAAGCCGAAACCTGAAGATTACTATGAGCACTAAGGAGAACACCTTGACCAGGTGTACCTTTCAAATATCGGACCACGCGCTGAGCAGCATCCCAATGACTATGACAAGGGGATTGCATAAATTGGGCTAGAACATGAACCGAATAGCAAAGCTCAGGACGCGTAATGGTCACATAAATAAGACGACCGACAAGACGCCGGTATGGGCTCAGATCGACGAGCAAAGAATCAACGGCCAAGGGGAGCTTATGGTTTTGCTCAATTGAGAAAGACACCGGCTTAGCTCCCAGAAGACCAGTATCCTTCAAAATATCAAGAACATATTTTCGTTGAGACAGAAAAATACCATCATCATTACGAGCAACCTCAATGCCCAAGAAATATTGCAGCTGCCCGAGATCTTTCATGTGAAAGTACGAGTGGAGGTGAGATTTCAACTTGGCAATACCATGCAATATTGGAAACTTAGCCATGTTTTGTTGATTGTCATGGGGGGCAAATCTAAATAAGAAGACTCCACCGCAGCCACTAATTCTGCCACTGTTCGGGGGCATTTTTCATACATTAATGACTGAATTGAGTTAAAAAAACCCAAGTTTAGTATATTTAGGTCGGGGCTATTGGGTGGCTGCTGTTTCATTTGTATGTCCCACCCCCCTTCCGTGGCTTCTTGCACGAATTCAACATCATCTACATTAATGTGAGGCTTGGCATTGTCTTGTTGACTGAACACTTGTTTTCCAGCCCACTCGGGCCATTTTTCTTTGATTGCGGGCAACACTTGTTGTATTAGACATTCCCGGATGATTTGTTTGGTGATTGATGTGATAGCTTTCACTTCAATTGTGCATTTGGGTCTGTTTTTTGATGATCTTTTCGCTGCCTCCTCCTCTATGAAGGGGAAAATGCCTATTTTTCCATCAAATAGGCAATTTCCTTCATTGTCAAATATCGGCCTTGCAACGGCCGATAAAAACATGACTTTCACTATGTGTTTCTTATGTGCACAAAACCTTTCCGGGACCTCTTCATCTTCCCACAAATAGTACTTTTGGTTGACTCGTGTCATATAAAACCATTTTTCATCAATGTGAATGGAGTTAAAATCATCCTCAAACATTGGATGTGTTGACAAGAGTGTGTGTGGTAAGATCTTACCTATGCAAAATTTCAATCTTTTGTTCATGCCTTCGGTAGTTAGGAAGGGTTTGATTGCACTCGAGTGACTTTTAAGTTTGCCTTTTTTTCGTAGACGGTGGACCGTTGACTGGGAAATACCGAGGGCTTTAGGTAAAGCCTTTTGGGTTCCTTTTCTACAATAAGGTAATGCCTTCACAAAATCTCCATCTACATCTTTCGGTTTCCGGCCACCGTTGTTGTACTTGGTTCTAACATCAATGGGCTCTCCCTTGTCCATTTGTCCTTTTGCCTCTGTCCATATTTTTCTGATTGTACGATCTGAAACATCATGCTTGAGTGTAATGTTTTTCAATTCGTTGTACTTTGGCCTCCCATTTGGTTTCAAGTTTTGCAGTGAATGTTGAACTATCAACTGCTTTTCCTTGTTCGTCAACCTTCGGTGCAAGTTTTTTGGTTCTTTTTGGTTTTCTGTTTCTGGTGTGTGAGTTGATTCCCTCTGATTTGGTGTTTGCTGTGTATGTGCATGTTGGTGGTTGATTGGATCATCTGCTGCTGCTGCTGGTTGACTGTCTTCTGAGCATGATCCCACTACACTTCTATACCAATTCCACATGGCATTGTCTTGTGTTTGAGCATGATCACCTGCCATCATCTGTTCTGTGGTTCTGAGATCTCCAACTGACCTCTCTGCTGCTGTCTGTTCTGAACTGCTCATGGGATCAATAAGTGATCTATGTACTGTTGCATGTGTCTCTAGGCAGTGTTGTGTGCTACTACTGTAATTTCTTTTCCTGCTTGGGTTTATTGTAAGTTTGGGGCTGAGGTTGAAGCTTGTGATGCTAAGAGCTCAGTCCAATGTGTCCTCCATGCCTCAGCGATTAACTCCTTGTTGTGATTTTGACTCTCAACTGACGCGTTTAGATTTTTTTGGAGCGCTATGTCACTTAAAGCCGAGTTTGTATCCATGTTGGATGCCAGATGACCCTCCATTCTGAGATGAGCTTCTCAAGTGTGTTTGATGTTGCCTAAGGAAAATAAGAACAGTTAACCAGTCAATGATGATTTCATATCTGAGACAAAAAAAAAAAAAATCAACACACTTGTAGTTTGCCCTCAGATTTTAGGGTTATCTAGGATTACCATGGTGAAGACTTGTGCAAGTGAATCAAAATACCGGAAAAAACCGAGGATGAACATCTTTTGTTCTGAGGTTAATATAAATATCATCTTAAGTGGTTTTATATGAGAGGGGAAAAGAGGAATGAAAAGAAAAACCATGAAACCTTACCTGTGATTTCCAGCAATACAGCTTTGAAATGGTCTTAATTAAAGGTTTAATAGAGAGAGAGAGATGAAAATGATCTGTTTTGTGTAATGAAGTAGAGGTTGGATGATTAGCTCTGAAATGGTCATTGTATATGAGATTTTGTGGATGTAAATGATGGTTCATTATTTAATTGCTTAGGACCATGTGGCCACAATTTTTTTGGGTCAGATTTCAAATTTTAAGCGCCAGTTTTGAAAATTTTGCTTCCAAAAGCATTGGCTTCCTCCCGCTCTAAATAACGATTGTTTAAAAAATCAGGGGCATTATAGTCCATTCACAGCTTCCTTAATCCTTGTGCCATGACAAAAAATGGAACGACTTTATGAATAGGAGGGAGTAGTAATTATATTATTTTTACATTTCTAATTATTTTTAAATCTAAAAGATCCAGATAACTTCAAATCTAGATTAATGGTTCAGATTTCTCCAAGTTATGGTGACTCCCTTGATTTAGTACTCCTAGACTTAAGGATGATGGTTGATTTATTTGATTGTTTTTTTAGATTTATCTTTTCTTTTAATCCCCTATTTAATAAGAAAAATAAAAGAATTTTTTTTAAACTGAATTTTTGTTTTCGTGAAAAAATTTAAAAATAGTTTTACACTTTACCTGTTTGGTAGGATTTTACCATTGAAAATATGTGTACAATTGTACTAACGATTTAGTATCTTTGTTAGTACAAAATTTAAAAAAATTGAACACAAAAAGTAGGCTTGATTTGTACTGACTAAATAAAGAACTGTCATTACAAAATAAGTACGTAGTATAAGGATTTCGCTCTTGGAAATCCGTGTTAATTTGTTATGACGAATTAATGAATTCGTCATTACAAAAATAGTAGTTCTTTTCCGTCAGGACAAATCCTTATCAAATGTATCCTGATTTTTTTAACTGTATGTTATATTGTAGGTAAGAGAAAAAGATATTGTAATTTTGGAAAGTGCGGAAAAAATTGTGTCGTTCATATACGAATTTGTACCGACACTTATGCACACTTGTCATTTGTCACTATAAAAACTTTTTACTTTATCATCACCGTCAAATTACAAATAGTTGGTACGAAATGTACTTTTATCGCAATAATTAATCTGACCTATATAGGATTATAGTCATATTCTTTTTTTTGGCAAAATAAAAGACAAATCAAATGAATTAAACACCTTAAATGTAGGACTAAATCAAGGTGGAGACTTGTCTTCTCTTTGTGACAAGGACAAGATCACATACTCACCCTATATGAGAGCGACACACCGGGTGTACCTATACACCTGCTGAATTTATGAATAATAATCAAATAATTGACTAATGACATTAATAGGTATACGGTTACACCCGATTGGAGATATGAGAGCCCTACTCACACCAAAAGCAGCATGAGAGCCCTACCTGTAGGGATGTCAATGGGGCGGGGATGGGCCGGTATAGCCTAAACCATCCTCGCCCACCAAAAAAATTCATCCTCCATCCTCGTCCCACCACCCATGGCGGGTCAAGATTTCAAAACTGTAACACCCCCGAATTTATAGCCTAAATAAATAATAAATAGGAAATCCCTGGAGAAAATTGGCCATAGTTTCCCCTAAAAATGGGCTAAAACAAAACCTACAAACCTATTTTTAAACAACAACAACCATCCACAACATTAATCCCAATTGTTCTCAAGCGGAAGCAACCTCTTCGGGGGCATTACCGCCGCATCTTTTCACAAGATGTAAGGCTTATCTAAACTACTCTCATTTACATTACAACGACCAAATAAAGGACTTTTGCCACCTATAATGTTATTCGCGTCCTCTCCAACCGCTTACATCATACTCAAGTACCTGAAAGACCTCGACACTGCCGCGGGGGTTGCGACAGGCGCACAGGCCGAAGCAAAACATTTAAAAGTCAGCCGGAAATGCTGGTAACCCTTGACTACCATAAAACATTTTATCACCATATATTAATTATATATATA
>ONZK01002439.1:59850-82919 GCA_900322385.1 Pharnaceum exiguum | reverse complement strand
GTCCCACCACTATCTTTGTGAATCATCGTGTTTAATCCGTGACTTATCACGCACAATTTGTGACCCCCAGTTTTTTAATTCGTGACCCATTAAGCTCGTTTTATGACCCCTCGCAGTTCAATTTGTGATCCCCCGATTTGTGATCCCTCATGCTCAATATGTGACCACCGATTTGTGATGTCTGGAGCTCGTTTTGTGACGCCTGGAACTCGTTGTGACGCCCCGAGTTCATTTTGCGACCGTGGGAAATTTTATTAGGAGAGAGAATTGATTTTCGTTTTCTTGTGAAGAGGAGATATTAGAGATTTTTTTTGGGAGAAAATGAAATGGAAATGTTTTTTGTGTGAAGAGAGTGGGATTTTTTTAGGGGAGTATGAGGGGAATGAGGAGAGAGAAAGTGGAAATGAGGTTTTCCATTTGTGCATTGAGGAGAAAGTGAGGAATGAGGAGAGAGAGTGAAATGGGAGGTTTGTGGAGGAAGAGTGGAGAAGTTACGGGGAAGGGAAGGGGAAAGGGATGGGGTTAGTTTTTTAAAAAAAAAATAAAATATGCCCGCGTATGTATACGGGCGTATTTGTACAGCCGGGAGTACATAGCTACGTACTCCCGGTTGTACCATCGACTGATTAGTTTTTTTATAGGTATTCTAAATATGCACAAGTTTAGGACTTACTCTCTATTATTAGATGGAAGTTATACCAATTACTATTCTTTTCTTTCCACTAATAAACAAAAATCATTATTCTTTTCTTTATATAAATAAGGGATAAAAATAAGTAAGAGGGTCTTGTCTCGGACACACTTCTAATCAATTCTTCTGAAGGATTGTCTCCAATTCTCCATGAAAACATGATAGTACCTAACAAGAATTCTTGTTTGATTGTCACATTCTTCTTAGTGTTGCTCCCAATTTGTTTGCCACTAAAGACCATGATTCCTCAACCCAATTGCAATTGCTTCCAATATAGAAATTCTTCCAACAATAACTGAATTCGTTAATTCAACTAGGTTCCTAATGATGGCTCTACTCCTGCTATGCCATGTACCAAGGAGCCGTCAAAAATTGATCTTCAGAGCTCTCGAGCTTGGTGGACTCCATTTGATATACTTATTGTTAATTATATATGGGCTTGTTCTCTAAAGCTCAATTTAACTAAATTGAAATGGAAAAAAGTGAACTTTCTTTTTAATTGTTTTCACACTCAATCAATTATCGAAGTCAAAACCTTATCAATATTGTACTTTTACAAAACTCTATGGTAAAATATTTTACGGTTGAGCTCAACAAAACATTAACTTTTTTTTTTGGTGTAAAACAAAACATGAACTTAAGTATAAAGAACAAGCCCTAATATGAAAAGTTTAATTATGATCAATCACTACGGATCAAGCTGGAAGAGTAGAAGGTGAAGAAGTAGTTGTGATTTTTTATTAAAATAATTATTATTGATAGTCTCATACGACGTCGTTTCATCTTTGATCATCCATTCCGAATTGCAATCTTGAGACCACTATATCTAGAGTTAAACACGATAGCAAGAGACTCTCGTACTGGACTGAATCTCTTTACTGTACCGAGCAGAGCACCGTTGTAAAACCCGAACCCTATACTCTCCTGCTGCAGATAGATTACTACGACCATGGAGCGAAGTTGCTTATGGTCCATGAGACGTTTATTCGTCGGAATTCATCCCATCTCACCAAACATATCAACAACAACAGCAAAATCTCCCTCTTCTACTCCATTCTCTCTCCTCACCCACAAAAGCCGCTATCTCTCCCTCTCTGTTAAGCCACTTTCTTACCACACTAACACCAACACAAACATTACTAATTGTACCAATGCAACCACCCTCATTAACTCTGGTAACTTATCTTTCTTTTCCCTTTTCACATTTTCTCATCTGGGTTTTTGTTGTTTATTCATTTTGTTTCCTTTTTCTGGTGTAGGAGTTGCTGAGGGTGAAAAACCCAAAAATGAAGAGAGTTCAAAGACATTGTTAAAGGGCATGAGATATACTGAGCTTGAAGTAAGTGCACTGTGTGTTTAGTGTTAAAGTTTGAATCTTTGTTTGACTGATATGTAAGAACATGTTGTGTTAGCTTAGCTTTAGGCCTTTAGCTTTACATGGTATTATGGTAATGCTAAATAATTAATGAACCCTACTCATGGTTAAGAATTCACGTTTTAAAATGATTGAGATAAATGATTAATTTGTGGGGTGCAATACAAATTCGAAGATTATTATCAATATTGATCTTTAGCTTATATTGAAAAGTGGGATAATTAACTATCTCTCGACAATCGAAGTTGCTATGGAGGATGGTAAGTTGGATGGAGGAGTACAGGAAGTGGAACGGTAGTTCGAGTGTTCGACTAGTTAGGTCCAATCATGTCGTGTAGAGGCCGCCGGGTATGTGCCAATTGTATGTAGGACTTGGATTTTTGAGGTTGTGATAATGTGCCACTTGGATGAGCTTATACCATGGTTTTCTCACCCTAGCTTACAAGAACTTTGGGAGAATCAATTCTCTTCTTTTTTTTTGCCTATGTATATATATTGATTGTAACTTTACTCCTCAATGAAGTTCCCAATTGGAAGATTCTTGGACGCGGGTTTTACTTGTGGGTGACTGGAGTAGTGGAGTGATAATTTGTTCTTTTAGGACATATATATATGTAATTCGTGGAGGAGCAAGGTACATTTCATTTCACACAAAGGGATAACCCCCCGGGGTTGGATTCTGAAGTTTGAACTCATGTACTGTGATAGTTTGATAGTTGTAGTCTTTTAGAGAAATGTTAAACCATAGCTGTAATGGTGATAACCTGCTGGGATGTGCCAGGACTCCAGGAGTCCATGACTGTTGTTATCGAAATTGCTGATCCTTACCAAAGATGTATATCTTGCATGAATAATTATTTGCCCAAACCTGCTCAATGGATGGAAATTATGAAAAACTGAATCTAGTCTGGTAATTTTCTCTAGTGGTGATAATCCGTTGTATAGGCACCGATCATGTAGTGATGCAAACCATAAAATTAATTTGCTGTTAAAACTTAATGGTCAATGGCTTTCAAAAAAAAGTTATTTATGTTTTCGTGCTTGTTCTTTTGAGGCACAATTACTGATTGGGGTCAGCATTTTCTGACAGAAATGGGTTCAATCGCATGGGTTTAGACCAGGTCAAGCATTGATGTTATGGAAATGCCTCTATCGTGACGACAATTGGGCGCATTCTTGTGATGAATTGGAAGGTTGTCAATGTGTGCCGACATTTGTACCCCAATTATTTGGCTCTTTCTGTATTTGTGTATTCATCCAGGCCATAATGCTGAAATTTTGAATTTCCATCCATAGGTCTAAACAAGGATTTCAGAAAGATGTTAGGTGCTCATGCAGAATTCAGGGCGTTGTCTCTTAAAGATGTTCGGACAGCATCTGATGGAACCAGAAAGGTGATAGGAATTCCCTTGAAGTCTTACTAGGCCAATTATGATTCATGCTGCCCCTGATTTCCCTTGTTTTCTGGCCACACATCTTATGTTTTGCTTTTATGTAAAAAGTCATCTCCTTGATTCTGAAACTCACAGGAGCTTGCAGATATTATTCACATTGGAGGATGGTTTGGTGATTGAAACAGTTATTATCCCTTGTGACAGTGGAAGAAATACTGTGTGTGTATCAAGTCAGGTGGGCTGTGCGATGAATTGTCAATTTTGCTACACTGGCAGGCAAGCTTTAATCAACCCTAACTGATCAAAATTCCGATCCTTTGTTATCGTCTTATGTTCTTCTTCCATTTTACTTTGCAGGATGGGTTTGAGAAGGAACTTGACCGCTGCTGAGATAGTTGATCAGGCAGTCTTTGCCAGACGACTATTCACAAGTGAAGTTGGACCAATTTCAAATGTTGTTTTCATGGTATGCTACTTATTTGTGTGAATGTGTAACTGGATGGTGCAGGAGTCATATTGGTTATTCCTAGGTAGAGAATCACTGTTATATCGTCATCTCAATTGACTATATCTAATCCAGCTTCATGAACTAGTATCTAGTGTTTCTATTGCTCTTTCTTTCCTTCATTCTACTTTGGGGCCTCTCTCTGTCTGTGTTGCTGTGTCTATGTGCATGTTTCTGAGTGTGATCGTGTCTGTATCTGAATGTGAGTGTACACAGGTGTGTTTGTCTGTATCTGATTACAGAAGTACTGGAGTGTATCTTGCTTCGTTGCATAAAAGCATCATGAAATTTTCTTTGAACTTCAAACTTGATGTTTTGATTCCCCTAGGCCGTAATGTTAACTACCTGTAGCTGTAAACCCATTGATCACCATAAACGCCAAAAAGTGTATCCCATTGGTAGCGGGCATAAGGGCAATGAAGAAAGATGAGATGAAGTTTCTCCACTCTTTTTACACATTACACAAATATTTGGTGTGAAAGAGCTAGTTGAGGTCTCCTCCTTTGTCGCATGTCATTAGTGTTAATTCTTCCCAAAAGACATCGTCCATGCAAAGTCTCTCACCTTTTATGGAACCTTTGCTTTCCAAAGAAAATCAACAATAGGAAACAATGGATACTTTGAGGGGGCACTAAGACGATCAAGAAATGTGTCATATTACTTATTCCGAGGTAGAGAATCACTGGTATATTGTCAATTCAATTGACTATTTCTAGTTGTGAAGATTGTAAGCAATCCATCTTCATGGACTAATATCTAGTGCTTCTATTGCTCTTTCTTTCTTTAACTCAGCTTTGGGGCCTCTCTCTGTCTTTGTTGCTGTGTCTCTGTGCATGTTTCTGAGTTTGCGTTTGTATCTGAATGTGAATGTAGACAGGTGTGTTTGTCTGTCTCTGATTACAGAAGTACTATAGCGTATCTTTCTCCCTTGCATAAAAGCATTATGGAATTTCTTATGAACTTCAAACTTAGTGTTTTGATTCCCGTAGGCCGTAATGTTAACTACCTGTAGCTGTATATCCAAATTTCTAATGATTATGAATATTAATGGGGGTTGTATTGATAAATAATTACGCAATCCACTGCTAACTTCGCATAAATTGTTCTCTAGTCCCACAGTTGGCTAATTATCTGTAACATGCATTCAGTTTTCGGATGTCTTTTAATTAATTGTTTTGCTGATAAAATTTTACAAGCATAATGGATCAACTTTTTTCTAGGGTATGCCCTATGGCTTCTCTAGTAATGAAAATCTTTCATGCCCTCTTTTAGAAATCGAATGTAATGATTAAAAGAATATTGAGGTTCTCTTGACCAATATCATGATAATTGTCATGCCGTCGGCAATTGGGCGTAGGCTGTTTTAAAGGTAAGAAGACTTGTGTAGCGTATGTGGCTAACTCAGCAAATTAGAGTGTGCAATGTTTGGTTTGTCCAATGCTTAATTATGTGTCAGAATCTGGTTTTGGTTGATGTACAGTTGTTTACACACGCACACTCTTTCTCACTCACCAAATAAAAAAATGGTACTCATCTGTCACTTTAAGGGCTTTCAGCCTTACAGGTGTAAGTATGTGGTCTCATATAGTATAGGCATATAGCTGGATTACAATATGTGTTTTGTCGCAGTATTTTCTGTGTATTTTCCTTGCTTCTAGTCAGTACAACAACAACAACAACAACAACAACAACAACAACAATCGAGTGTAAATCCCCATTAAATGGGGGTACTCGGGTCAGGATGTACGCAACCTTACCCCTGTTATGGTAAAGCTATTCTAGTCAGTACATGATCTGCATTGTTACTTGGGTCAGTTGGGTGTGTAGATGTAACTGGTCTTAGTATCTCAACATCTGATTGACTTTGTTTCCTTTAAAAAGATTGCGAGTGTGTTTCCTTCTTTCACTTTTCGTTGTGGTAAAGCTATTCTATGGTACATTGGTCCACAACTTTTCTAATTTCTGTGAAATTGGATCGTATAGGGCATGGGAGAACCACTTCAGAATATTGATAATGTAATTAGAGCAGCAGACATAATGGTGGATGACCAGGGCCTCCACTTTAGTCCTCGCAAGGTTACTATATCAACCAGCGGACTTGTCCCACAGCTGAAACGTTTTCTACAAGAATCCTCTTGTACTCTGGCTGTCAGTTTGAATGCAACGACCGACGAGGTGTGCTTCTGACTACGACACAATTACTCCTGTACTGTCTATAGTAATTAGGGATTTATGTTTCTCAAAACTGGAAATGCAGGTGAGAGACTGGATCATGCCAATAAATCGGAAGTATAACTTGGATGTATTGCTTGGAACCCTTCGAGAGGAATTGCCACGCAAGCACAAATACAAAGTTTTGTTTGAGTATGTGATGCTTGCTGGAGTCAATGACAGGTGAGGTTCTTAGCTGCATTGTTCTTCTTATTATACTGGTCTGTAAATCGGGGCTTATTATGTTTACTTATTCCTCTTTTTTTTGGGCATGGTTTCTTGTTTGCAGCATGGAAGATGCAAAGAGGCTTATTGAACTTGTTCAAGGTATCCCCTGCAAGATCAATCTCATCTCATTTAATCCTCATAGTGGGTCCCCTTTCAAGCCAACAACGGATGAAAAGATGATTGAGTTTCGGAATTTTCTGGCAGCTGCTGGGTGTACAGTCTTACTACGGCTAAGTAGGGGTGATGATGAGATGGCTGCATGTGGCCAGCTGGGAAAACTAGGAGATTTTCAGGTTCCTTTGTTTAGAGTTCCTGCTCGATTTGAGAAGGTGTTGAGCACCTGAGCAGTAGGCATATTTAGTGTTCACATCTTAGAGTGTATCACATCTTAGACTAGCCTACTCAGAGTGTCTCGTACATCCATCACTAACCTTTTGAAATCTGATTAATGTTTTTTTTTTAATGGAGATTATTTTTCATGTATATGGTTTAGTGAAAACAGTTGATTTCATTCTTTTGAAATGTGATGTTCCATCAAAAAAAAATGTGATGATAATATGCTTACAGTTTTGGAAAAAAGGCAAATTTGTCAGAAGTTGGATCCTTTGTTGCCGAAATATTACATCTCCTATTATTCTTTTCTCCTTTTAGATAGTGCCATTTTATTGGAGATTGAGTGATTTGGTTGCCATGCCATGTAATTTTTAACGTGTCAAATTGGGAAACATTCTCAATTATTTCCCTTTCAAAATGCTGCTTTCTGATCTACTGATAGTAGAGTGCAGGGGGGACATGTTGATCTCTTTGTGAAGCAACACACATGGGTGAAAGCCAGCACGTCGTAAGCTAGATTGTCCATTTTGGACGCACTATGTTTGTGGCTCAATTATTTGAGCAGAAAACTGGTACGTGCTCAGGTACGTGCTCTTGAATGCCATCTACTGATTCTATTACAAGTGAAAAGTTATGTTGAGAAACTGTGCTGTCTGTTAAGTCACTTAAAGTGTTAACTATTGAGCACGTTTAACTGGCGTTTGAGCAGGAAATATTCAATTCCCAAACAATTTACACCTAAGCTAGCTACAGTAGTAAATATGTCTAGCTAAAATTACTAAGTAAAAACTAAAAAGGTACGTTGCTACTTAGAACATTCTTACAAAACTACAAAGTAAAAGCTTCTTTACTAAGCTATCACAATGCTTGGAGCTCAAGTATTACCATGCATGTGAGGAAGAATGCAAATATCTGATTTCACCTTGCCAATCCGCAGGTAAATCTCCATACACCAAAGAGAAATGTAATCCTTGGAGGCCAAGGAAACCATGTGGTGTGCCTCACCTCAACAAAAGCTTGACAAGTAAGTTTGATACATTGGTGCAGGAAGCTTGCAAATCTTCCACGGACAAGTGTCCAACACCAAAGAAACACCAAGCAATCAATCTCGAGTTATTCTAAACAAATACCTGATAGTTGCAACTATCAGGTAGGGCCCCAATTCCACCCACAATAAAATATTATCTCCCTAAACTTTGGTTAAAACTTTCTCAAATCAAACATGTTATAAAACCCTTACAACATGATATAGATACCTCCCAACATGATATAAAACCCTCCCAACGTGATAAAATTCTCCAAAACTTGCTCAAACCAAACATGACATAAAACCCTTACAACATGATATACAACTTTACTAACATGATATAGAACCCTTCCAACATGATATAAGACCCTCCCCAAACATAGGTACAAAAGTTTTATCACGTTGGGAGGCTTTTATATCATGTTGAGAGTGTTTTATATCATGTTGGGAGGGTTCTATGACAGGCTTGATTTAGGCATGTTTTGGGGAGCCAATATTTTATTGTGGGTGGGGTTGAGGCCCTACCTGATAGTTGCCAATAGTGCAATTGCTCTAGCATTGCTCATCAATCTCTCATTAGTCATTTCACCTTGCCGATCTGCATATAGCAAAGAGAAATGTACTCCAAAGGCTTTTCTAAGTGAATAATGAAACCAAACTAACGCCTTTATCCTAAATGAAGCATCTGTTCTTAAAAGCTGAACTAATAACTTGACAAATTGAGCTCGACTGATGTGAAGCAAATATACTCCCACTCAATCGAAGAACTTTTTTTTTTTAAATCAGAACTTAATCGAAGATTTAGGTGAGGTGTAACATAATTAAAAGACTGAAAAATCATTTACTAATGGCATCTAATCTAATAATTAATCAGTTAATTAAAGTATCCACGTTTGTTGTTTGTATTAACTTCTACATTGACTTGCATATTGACCTCTGGGAGAAGAGGTGGTCATAAGTTAAGCCAAGCCAACTCGGAAAAGCATTAGCTCTTGCTAGACTCGTTTATAATAGAGTCTAGCAATTTGACCGACTACTTTTTAACTGACTTTCGACTAAATTTAACCAACTTTAATCAGCCTAAACTGAACCGAAATAAAGTTTAACTTAATTTAACTTAATTAGACCAACGTTCACCAAATTGGGCCAACTTTAAGTGTTATAACTTACTTAGGTCGAGTTAACCACCTTGACTCGGAACCAACAAGTTCTTTAGTGAGTCAACAACAAGCCAACTTTATTCCTTTTCAATCCAACATCAAACAAGTCAACCTGAGACCATTATTCCTAATTAAGGCCTTGTTTGGAGGAAGAGTAGTTAGCATGAGTAGTTAGTAGTTTGTGTTATAAGAGTAGTTTGACCGATCAGAAAATGCTCTTGGACATGTTTGATAAAGAGTAGTTTTGAAGAGTATTTGGGTCCACAAAATGTTATTCACCAAATGCTCTTCTCAACAGCATTTTTGAAGAGTAGTTTGCTTTACTTAGTATTTTACACTACAAACTGCTAACTGCTAATTGTAAATATACCAAACAATTTATACATGCTAACTGCTAACTACTAGTCAAAACTACTAACCGCTAACTGATAATGCTAACCGCTAACCGCTAACTGCTAACTGATAACTGTTATCTCCCAAAAAAGGCCTTAGCTCGAGCATAGTAGCTAGCTAACTATACAAGGGATCAACTCATCTTAACACAAAACATAATGACATAATAAATTACACTTAATTAATAGTTGATAACATATTGAAACAAGACACAATTACAATGCTTAATAAATTAAGTTAATACTCCAGTAACGTCGCCGTTACCATATTTCATTTTCATTTCCTTTTTTTTAAATGACGAACGTGGGACTATTAAACTTCCTCCCCCTTTCCCCCTCTCACTATCCCACACTCCCCACTGTCGTCACACATGACACCACTATAAATACAGTACCTGAACCCCTCCCAACATTCCTTTATCCCCTCTCCCCCACTCCTCTCTCTCTCCTCATTTCATTTTTTAATCCCTCACTCTCTCTCTACTTTCTCTCTCTACTTTCCTCTCTGTCTTTCTATTTGGCGGCACCACTACGCAACCACAATAACTTCACAAGCATAAATAAAACAGCACTCCACTCTCTCTCCACTTCCCTTCCAACTTTAATAATACTAATAACTAAACGCTTAACTTTCTTCTTCTTCTAATAATAATGGGAGACATTACTGACAACGACGGCGACGCGCTTATCCACGGCGTCGATGACGTCGGCGGCAACGGAGGAGGAGAAGGAGGAGAAGTTAGCTTTGACAGTCGGAGGTTCTCTAAGCATGTCAAGGACAATGTTCACGGCTTCATTTCTCTCGATCCTGTAACTTTCTTCTTTTTTCCTTTTAATTTGTTCATAAAATGTTTATTTTTCTTTTCTTTTTTTGTTCAATATTGTTGAATTATGTTAATATTGTTATGTTTTCGATTTTCGTTGCTATATATTTATCATTTCTCTTGTTTTATCTCATTTTTGCTGCATATTTCTTTATTTTATTGACGGAAATGTTTACACTGTTCCTTTTATTCTGTTAGTGAAATTATTAGCAATCTAATGTTTATCTTTAGGCGTAGTTTCGTTTGAAGTTCGTTGACTTTGTTTGACTTATTTTTGAATATTTAATTTGTTATTTCTGCGTGTTTTGTTAGTAATTAGATATTTTAAGTTAAGTGTTTGCTGAGAGAACGAAGTGAGAACAGTTAGTGAGTTAGTTAGAGTGAGGATAGGAACAGAGCAAGAGAGAGAATGTAGTACAGATATACCGAAGTTATTTTTTTTGGCTCTCAGGAATTTCGTCAAACATCTGGCGTTCGTAAATCTTGTTACAAGTCAGTAAAGTCACTTGTATTTTGATTTTTAACATTTTCATATAAAAGTTTCCTGAATTAGTCTAGTTTCTGATTTAGTTGACCTTTTTTTTTTAATCTTATTATATACTAGATTTTAACAAACAAACTTCCTTATTTAACATGAGTTTCAATTTCCCTTTTAAAAATATCTTTTTGTATTTTTGTTGCTTTATCTTTAGGATGTCGAGTTTCATGAAAAAAAGTTCCAAATTCAATTCGTCAGAGTTTTATTTTTTTCCTGTGAGCGGTTCCAATTTGAGGCTATTAATTTCTAATAATCAAATTAGAAAAAATGTCTGTACATGAAATAAAATAAAATCAAAATCAAAATGAACTACATGCAAATTTGGAGTTTTTATTTTTGGAAGTTATATAATCTCATTTTTCAATGTGTTAGTAAGTTCTCTCTTTAATTCCTAAGATATGATTTGTTTTTCCCTCCGGAAGTTGAAGTATATCTATGCTGAACGAGCCATTAACTTTTCTGGAAACCTTTTTTGGTAATCTAAGCTGAATTTCTAAAGGATTAACCATTTGTCATAACTTGATTGTTCTTGTTTGTTGTTTTCAGCTGGCCCTAAAGTTCATTGACACAGAGCAATTTCAGAGGCAAGTAACTTCTTTGACACTGCAGCCTTTTTTCTGTATTGCCGGCGTTAGTCATTTTACTAAATCTATACTTGATCACTTTTGTTCTGCAGGTTGCGCGATCTGAAGCAGCTAGGTGAGCATTTATTTCAATCAGAAGCTATAACTATTTGTCTCTATTACTAATAGAACTGAATTGTCTAGATATCTGTTGTCCGATTTGTATAGTTTTTAGGGACTGAACACGTGTCTCGCTTCGTGTGTTTGTACTTTGCAAGTTGTGTGTGAAGAAAGTGGGTGTCGCACTTTTTCATGTACTTCAAGTTGATTTTTCTGTTCATCTGTTGCTCGAATTGTTGGACGTATTGGCATGTGATCAGATAAATCACTTAGAATATGTTTTATGACATGCTATAAGCCTATAATTAGTAACAGTTTTCTATATATCACATCCTGTTTTTTTTTTTCTTTTGAAGTAAATTATATACTTGGTATTTATTTTAGAAAAAATGCTGCTCTCACTGAGTCTGTACCTGTATGGCTGTATTAAGTATCATGGAATGTTTAAGTTGATTTTTAGACTGGATTTCATCTTATTGATTCAGCTCAAACTATAAATAGACAATCATGCTGAAGCCTGAAGATTGCGCATAGTGTTTAGTTTTTTTTTGTCCATTATCTCAACTATTATGCATTACCATCAGCTGCATATAGTTGTACAATGTCATTAATGTATCAGACTTCTCTGATGTATATGGTTATGCTTCCAGGAGTCACCCACATGGTCTACCCAGGGGCGATGCATTCTAGGTTTGAGCATTCTCTTGGAGTGTATCATCTTGCTGGTGAAACGATAAATGAGATCAGAAGGCATCAAGTAGGTCATTTTTGTAGTTCTGTACAGTCTTAATGTTTCGTTTTTCACATGGATATATATTTATTAGCCTCTCTTGCAGGGCTTAGAGCTTGGTATAAGTGATTTTGATATACAGACGGTTAAACTTGCTGGTAAAAATGATATTCCGTTGTTGATACATTAACTGCACCTTCGTTTTGCCCACTTTGTTAAATACTTGTGTTTTCAATCTGCTTTAGGACTTCTTCATGATGTCGGCCACGGTCCATTCAGCCACATGTTTGAGGGCGAGTTTCTCCCTGCAGTTCTTAATGGCCCAAAATGGTAATCTTTGGATTTGTGTAGGTTACCCAGGTTTCTTAAGAGCTTCTTGTATATGAATGATTTGCCAACATTGCATGCTCTTGGAGATTTCTGCATTTAGGAAGAAAGTAATAACTTTGGTGCTAGGGCCCCTCTAGTTAAAACTTATTCCTACACCAGTCATCACAGCTATTATGCACAATGTTTTCAGTGACTCATCATTTCTATCTTTTGTTCTTTCCTTCTCCAACGTATTTGATGAGAACTTTTTGTTTGCTTGCGTGATACTAATGGGACTAACACCATTGAAGGTCTCACGAGGACATGTCTGTCCGCTTGGTTGACTACATGGTTGATGAGCACAACATAGACATTGATAGTGAGATGGTGAAGAAAGTCAAGGTAATTGTCTAATACAAAATTTCTCTTATTCTTGAAGTATTTCTTGTACTAGAGTCTGGTTAGTTTATCTGGACATAATTTTTGGAGTCTATTGCCATTTGAATTTGTTGCTGGGGAGATATTATTACGGTTCAGCACAAGTTTATTCTCATTTGGCAGAACTTGGCAGGTTTGGGCTATTCGCATTTGTCCATTGCTAACAAAGTCGCTGTTTCTCTCAATTGTTCATGTGTATGTAGGAAATGATAGTTGCCAGCTCCAGGCACACTTCAGTCAATGTGAGTCAGATTAACTTTCTCCTTGCTCCACTGATTGTTGGCAATTTTCATATGATCTCCTGTTTTATGATATTATTGAGAGACAGGTTCGAATTTGATATTTATCTTTTTTCTGCCTCTGCAGACCCTGAATGAAAAGCGGTTCCTGTATGATATTGTCGCTAATGGTAGAAACGGAATTGATGTTGACAAGTATGCCCTGAATTAACTCTTTGTTTTTCTGGCGTTGTACACTTCATTTATAGCTTGGAAATTGAGAGTCGACTGTGCTGCAAACTCTTTTTGGTCTTCATGTCATTATTTTCATGCAGATTTGACTATATTGTTCGTGACTCCCGTGCTTGTGGCCTCAGTTGCAGCTTTCAGTTTGAGAGGTTTCTTTATTTTCTGTTTATGCTGCATATGCAAAGAAACCTAGATGTTGATATGGTGCTAAGATTCTGTTTGAGGCCACAGTTAATAGAGGGCCTTTTTACACCCAATAAAATAAACTAAATATAGGATCTTCAGAGTTGTGACTAAGTTGACTTGTTCAAAGAATATGGGAGTAGTTTGTTTACATGTACTGACTTACGTGTTTTAAGCAGACTCTGATGGTGTCATGTCCAAATATTGCAGATTACTGCAAACAATGCGAGTAATAGGTGATGAGATTTGCTACAGATCTAAAGAATGTGAGTTTAATTTTCACTGAATAGTTGCAACTTTCCAGTTTATGTAATTAAGTTCTCATTAGGTAAACTTCCACAGATCTGACTGTCCACAAGCTGTTCTATACTCGTGCTGATCTGCATCGCACAGTCTACACTCATGCAAAAGTTAAGGTATATTTTGTCACTGGAAATTATAGCTGTTTGTAGTTTGGGATGAAAATTATGTGTTTACTTTACTGTATATTGCCTCTGAAAGTCAATTATGCTACACTTTGTAGGCAATAGAACTCATGATTGTCGATGCCCTGGTGAAAGCAAACAATTTTCTTGGTATATCTGAGCTTGTTCACAATCCTGCTGACTTCTGGAAGGTTGCATCTGTCGCACAAGTTTAAACATGTCTTTGCTTTTATATGCATCTTCTCTGATTGATTTAAATTGATTCGATAATGCAGTTGGATGACACAATATTAAAGACCATTGAGACATCTACTGAAGCAGAGCTCAAAGATTCTAGAGATTTGATTACAAGGATCAGAAGGAGGGATCTGTATCAGGTATAACTATATGGATTACAGGCTTTGGAGAAAACTATACATTGTACCTCAGTGCTCTGACATTTTTGATGTTGATTCTTGCTAGTTTTGCAATGAGTTTTCTGTTCCAAAAGACAAACTTGAGTCTCATGAAAAGGTCACTGCAAGAGATATAATTTGTTGTCAGGTATGTCGTAAGAAAACTATCCTCTTTGATTTGGCTATGTTCTCATTAGTTTCTGACATGGAGGGTTTTGTCTACAGAAATCTGGTGGGGTCACCCTGAAAGAAGAGGATATCATTGTAAGCACTGTGAAGATCAATCTGACTAAAGGGAAGAATAACCCACTCTCAAGGTCTGTGCATCTTACCAAATAACTGTCCTCATTACAGTGTTTATTCCTGGTCTCCAGTTGCTGATCTCAGTTTTCTCTCACGCTTGTTTTCCTCACTTCCACTCTCCAGCATCAACTTCTTTCAGGTACGGATCTTATGTGTTTTTAAAAAAAAAATTAGATAAGAATATGTTGTTGTTTTGTTTAGTGTAGTTCGGTGTTGTCAGTCTTGGGTTGCTGTATCTATGTAGCTGCGTGCTCGTAAGTAAAGCCAGTATTTCTCTCATGATTATTATTTTTTTCTGAAGCGCCAGAGGTTCAGTTTTCCGTCTTTCTTTAATAATGGACTCTTAGTGTCATGGTTAAGCCAATACACTATGTTTGGATGGGCGTATGGCTGGAGATAGGAGAGAACGTAGAGATCTTATCTAAGGACAAGGATCTTCTATGTTGAGCCCCTTAGGCTTGTATGTCTTCTATGTTGAGCCTTTCTATTGGGCTTGAACCCATGTACACATACTTAAGATGATATATCTCAGGTTTTCTGGCTAAAACGATTTGACTTGCAGCAAGACAAGTTTCTGTGCCTATTTGACATATGTTTGAGTTGTCGTCCTTCTTTCTCACTGACGCTGACTGTTCTGTGTTGCTTAACAGGATTATGACAGTCCCGAGAAGTTCTCTATTCAAGATGAACGCGTCAGTCATCTACTGCCAGCTTGCTGTGAGGACAGGATTGTAAGGGTCTACTCGAAGAAGCCTGAACTGGTACGTGGCTACTTATAATCAATCATCTTTCAGGTTCTTTTCAGCATGAACTTCATAATAACTAAAAGTTGATAAAATCTTAATTTCCTTTCAGGTCGATGCTGTTTCAAAAGCATTTGAGGAATATCAGAAGCATAGGTTTGGAGAGGAGAGGCAAGTACATAGAACACCAAAGAAGCCAAAGATATCACATCACTCGTAGCCGTGTTCCACTGTGGCTGGATACTGTTGATACTATTAGTACATAGTAGTATACTGATTACAGACTTGGATTACACACTAGTACAGGCATAACAGGCCATATTTTGTAAGCATCTGTCCATAGAGATTAGTTGCAGTAGAAAGAGCTGCCTAAGATAGTCACACTCACACGCCAATTATTTTGCAAGCCATGTAAATTGGTGGACACTATAACACTGGTTATAGGAGAAACAATAGTCCTTTTTGTGGTGACAAGAAATGACAGTCTTGGAGCTAATGTTTTGTCCAGGCTGTATTAGGAAAACATTCAGAGTATTTTGTAATAGCAACAAGATTGCAATGAACCAATACATGGAACTTTATGGCCATTTCTGAGAGTATTATTATGTACAAAGGTTTTAGATAGAAATCCCTTCCAATTATATATACAAAATGGTGGATTACAACAACAAAAACAAAAACTAAGGTAGATAGAAAAAACTAGGTAAAACACTAAAACCTACGCTTGCACTCTTGCAGTAACCAAAACAAGTACTGCCCACAATCTTGCTAAATGCCAACACTTCAGCAGGAGATGGGCAGTATACATGATTTCCCCTCACTGAGACTCGCAAAATTTCTAGGAGCATTTCCTTTATATCAAAATCTTACCCTATACATTGGAGTTTGGACAGCAGAGATCTCCAACCTACACTCTGCTGCAGTTAGTCTAAACTCTACTGGCTAAAAACAAAAAGTAACACTGCTGTACAATTTCAGCATCATGAAACTTCAATCAAATTCAGAGCTTTTGCTGCGTCAGTATTTGCAGACAAGCAAACGGCTTGCCTGACAGGAGAATCTTCTGTGGCTGCCTCCAGGAATTTTTCCTGGAGCATCTCTTTGATCTTCCCTCTCAAAGACGAAGCTTCTTCTGGTTTGAACCAGTTTTTGTCAAACTGTTGAGTCCAAGTCAAAGTTGACAAACGAAAGAAAGGAAAAGATCAGCAGGTAAAATCAACAAAGAAAAGTCTAGTGAGAACAATTATACACAATCGCAAGTGATCTGGACTGCTTTAATGAGGTAACACGTACCATGGTCAAATCCTGACTCTTCATTCTATCAGGTGCATCTTTAAGAAACCGCTCCATGTAGTACAGGACAAAGATACCACAATCATAATCATTTGTCTGCCTTGGAGCCTGTAATTTGATTGCAAGTTCGAAAAAAAAAAATTGTGGATAAGACTCAAAAAAAGCCTGAAGTAATTCACCCAAATGAACAAACTCCAGCTATCACAAGAACAGGCTTAAGCATAAAGGTAATACACAAGCAACCAAATGAGAGTGGAAACCAAGTCCAGGCAGCTCATAATACCCAGAATTTAGGAAAATAAGCTTAACCCTTCCATAGTTCCATCACATCACATAAAGAATGGCAGTACATGTTGTCAGCTGAAGGCAAATTATGGAAATATGGGACTTTTATGTCACCGCATAGAATGCAGGTGGTGCTAAAGTTATGCTTTTGAGTTATTATGACTACATATACACTTTCTTGTTCATAAACCAGCGACTAGCCATTTAGAAAACTTCTTCAGCCAAAGTTGTTGCCAATGCAAGAAGCCTTCACACATCACATTCATACGTAATACAGACATTGGACTCAGGTGCAGTTTCAAAATTAAAATGTAAACATGAGGCAATATGATTGAAATAATGTTGGTTAAGCAAGACCACTACTCAATTTCAGAGAAATTCCAAATAATTACCGTAATTATTTTCTCATCAATTCGACAGGGAAGATCTTCCCATATTCTGTCCTGAATCAGAACTTCAGAAGCACCATCATCTCCATTGATATGCGCCCACTCACTTGTCAAGAAGCTAAAGAGAACATTAATCTATCATCAGTTTCCAAGTATCTCATGCGTAGTAAAACCTTGGGTGTACAATTCCATAATAGCAAACTGAATACAAATGATAACAACAATATCGGCCCCACACCATATTCAATGCAGAGCTGTCAGTATGTCGCTAGTAGGGGTTTACAAGGTTATATTGACACTGACAAGCATTGTGCACAGTAAAGTTCCATAAAGGAAAGTAGCCTCACCTCCTGATATTGTCAAATATGGAGCAACTAGAGTGCAGTCCCAATGAATCTAGATGAAGTATGATTGGTCCTGATTTATCTTCCTCATCAGGAATGCATATAATCACCAAACTCCAGTGTCTCCTGAAGATGCACAGTAAAGTGTTAGAGAAACGTTAAAAGGTTGTTATCATTATTGTAGAACTATCTGTGCAGATTTTTTTTTTAAAAAAACAACTCTCATTAAGCTCCCTTTTCTAAACTCCCGACATCACTTACGCATCATTTATTGGAAGAAATATGTATGACTTCTCAAACATATTGACGCCTCTCCACCACCTCCTAAACTTGTTGAATAAAGCTTCTTTCTGCAACAAATAATTTAGGGTACAGCTGTATAAGTCCATCAAAATCAGGAGTTCAATCTGGAATGAAACAAGTAAACTTCGACACTTGGTGAACTCGAAATCCAGCTATTTGTTAGAAAAAAACAAGGAAATGATCCTGTATAATTATGCTCGTACAAGGTGTCACCACTACACGGCTAAACCAACTTCAGCATCCTAAAAACTTAAGCAAATCTTTGTCCATGGCCAAGCCTTCAGCATAAAAAAATTACAGAAATACAAGATGAACAGACCTAAGCATGTACAAATATCCAAAATGATTGTCTACAACAAATGCGTAAACCATTACCATTCCAGTAGCCACCTTCAAAAAAAAAAAAAACATTCCGGTAGCCTAATCTTTGCTCGACACACCAATTCAAAGTGACAATAGGGAAGATTTCAGCATCTCCACTGATTAATCAAAAACTGACGAGCAAAATAAATATATAATTCTCATACAAGCTAATAGTAAATTAAAATCAATAAAGTAGGGGATGGACAATCACTAGTCACCATATCTCAAGGCATACATTAATAATCTGAAGCCAATTTTTCTAAAGATACCATTCTCTCAGTTTGGAACTTAGAGAATACCTGGTTTCCTGCAGTCTTTTGCAGCTTGCTATAAAAATATGTATTGAAGAAATAACAATTGCGCCGTAGACTATCCATTGAAGAGCAGAGTCCCTCAAGAAACCTAACCAAGTCAATTGCATCAGATCATTAAAATAAAATTATTCTCCATGAGCAGTGACATACTGACATTTTTAGACTGGCACATTCAGACTTTAAGTGACCATTATCTTCTTTAAAATAACAGCCTAGAGTAAAGTAACCAGCAAGATTTCCATTCAAGGGTTCTTTCATCTAACTTGAAGTACTAGTGTCAGATCCCAATACTTCAACATGGATAAGGATGATTGACACTTTATATTTGCACCATAACTTGCAGCATCAACGGAACATAATGGTGTCTTACACTTCAGCAGAATATTTTATCAGAGATTCTACCAATATTTTGGTAGCATTCAAAAGCCATATCAACGTAGGCCCTTGAGCTCATTTTCCTCTATTTTTTGCTTATGACAGACTATGAACATATCGAAATGCGTCCTCTCAAAAGGTTAAACGAAGTTTAATCTTTGGACTTTAAGATAACCTATTAAGTTTTTCTTTTAAATGCAGTACTGATGCTTTTGAAAGTATCAGCTCAGATACCTTATGTAGAAATTCATGATTGTTGACGTCAAATATTCCCCTGGTTCAAGGCATTTTAACTCGGAGGAGAAGATTTCCATAGATTCTGGATGATCTCTGCAAAAGATAAAGACAAGTGTTAGATATTTAAGATCTATGACAATAGACTATTTTACCAGTGAACATTTAAATGTGCAGATCAAGAGATCATTATACCTGGAAGGATAATAGATCTTGTCACTGCAAGCGCTGTAAACATGGCAGAAAATAATAAGAAATAGTGCTGGCCAGAGCAACATCCACACAAAAAAAAAAAAACACCACTGATACAACACATAAAGCTTTTATACCGAGACGGTGGTAGTTCAGCTCCCCGTTTCTGCTCAGTTAAATCAGGTTCTACCTCAACCACCAAATCAACATCCTGCCATCAGCTTGACTTTAGTGAAACAATATAAAAGGGAAGGTTGGCATTCCAATTCAATACTATTTAACTAAAAGTTTCTACAATTGGGTAAAAATTGATCCTCTCCCCCAGGAGCAAAATATCAAAGTTCAGTTGAGCCACTTTAGGTTGCGGATTCACCACTTCGTACTCCAAATCATCCAACTAAAAACTTTTCTTCAGATAAAATTTGAAGTAATAATAAAAAAAGAAGTGAGAAAGGCCCCAACACTCATTGCTAAGTGCAAGGATATGATGTACAGAATTTCTTCTCATACACAAAACATGAGGGAAGAAAGGAAACGATACCTTCTCATTCTCAGAGTCTTCAGAATGCAGAGTTGGAGAAGCGCCACTGCAGGAAGTTTAGAACACGATAATAAAAGTACAAGATTGGTAGTCAAAGTTATTACGAATTAAAAGAGAGAGCTGAACAAGTCATTCGAAGAACTAATCATGACAGCAAATAACGTTGACAGAGTGGTAGTATATAAAATACTAGTTGTCAGCAAAATCATGGCAAATGTTCTGATGGCGAGGTTGAGCAAAAAAACATTCTTGCATAAGTAAAAAAGTTGCAACTGATTGAAAACACACTGAAAAAGTTACCAACTTTCAATGAAAGAAACTCGGACATAGAAAGAGATGACGGGTTGAAACAGTAGACATGAGCAGATGTTGCAAGCACCAAATAGCAATGTGTGATGCGAACACTGGCGAAAAGTACTCCACACACATAGGACAGTAACAAAATACAGTAAGACCAAACCAAAATGCTACCTCTTTGTAAATGTAGCAGACACCCTCTTCGTTGTTAGATAAAGAGGGCCATACGTAGAGGCTCTGTCAGACAGTTCATTTGAAGACTTTAATTTCCCACTGTCATGAGGACGATGAAAGGGGTTCCGAGCTGCAGCTTTGTTAGCAACTAGCTTGGGCTTTGACTGTCTAACTGGTGATGGCTCCCTTGATGGTTTTCTTTTCCGCTTGTCAAACATATTCAAGGACAAAATTTCCGGGTCAAATGCACCATGCGATTGTTTGCTTGTCTGCAATGAAAACACATGCAAAAAGAGGGGTATGATTCAATAAGCAATCACAACAACATATAGCATTTTTCACAATAAATATCATACATTCGGTTCTGATGCCGGCTGAACATCTCCTTTTAACTTCTTCCAGTGACAATCAGCAAATGTGGATTGTCCAGTGTGTTGAAATGATGATTTTGGTCGCTTTGGTCCATCTAACAAAACCATGCAACCATCAGTTTACTGGAAAACGACAATATGTAAATAAGGGCAAAACGAATCAGAAAACGCAATTACAACAACGCATGACATGATTACTCAAAATGCCCATAATCTCAGATGGCTTATAAGCTATAGCCTACCATGTTTCTACAAAAGACTCTATTTTTAACATCAGTCACTGTGTGAAGAACCCAAAAACAGAACTATACAACAGCTAGGTCTTGTGTATTAACCAAAAAACTATTGAAAAAGGCACATACAAGTAAAGTCAAGGACAGGACAAAAAACATTCCAACTCTGCCAGAATAAGAGGTCAAAAATCATACATAACCTACTGTCATAGGCGTAAGGGAGAAAACAGGACAGACGAAAACTTTTGCCCAACACTAGGTTATAAACTGATCATATACAACAACATAGCAAAGAAATGGCAAAGAATATATATAAGTATATAACCATCAAGTCTTGAGCTTCCTGAATTTGCTGGCTTCTTGCTTCTGCTAGCACCCTGCCAAAAAAAAAAAGAAATTGTTTTTAGACAAAAAAAAAAGATAAATATAGAGCAATTACCATTCTGATTACAAGACTTATCACATTAACATTTGAAATTAAATTGATGGGTTCTCTCATGACTATCTCAAACAAATTGTCTAGCAACTATTCTAAATCACCCTTCAAAAAAAGAAAGAAGAAGTTTTATTATTCATTCAGAATTAGTCTAGCACTTGATAATTAAAATTACACTAACAACCTCCCCGTCCCCACCAAATACTCCCTCGCTCCGTTCAGAATTAATTGTCCACTTAACAATCATTATAAAAAAATAAGACCACTCAACAAAATTACCACACCACAACATACAATTATACATGATCAAAATGACAACAATCAACAACTACCCAAGAAAAAAAAAACTATCTTTTCACATACATTATCAACAATTACACTAAAATCCAAACATCAATTAAACTTAACTTAAATAAATTTAAAAAAAAAAAGAGAGAAAACAAAAAGAAGGAGGAGAGAGAGAGAATTACATGATCCAATTGGCACAACCGAGACTTATACTTCCCCCCTTTCTCACTCACTCTACCCCAATCCCAATCCCTTTCTCTGTCCTTTTCATATTCATCTTCCATTTCAAACACAGAGAATCCATCATCATCATAATCACTATACCCCTTCGCAGTCACCTTCCCCGGACGACGACGATCGGAGGACTTTAAAATAACAATCTCCGGCGGAGGGGTTTCATTAGCAGCGGCAAAAACATCGTCAAAGTCGAAATCAAAGGGTTGTTTTTTCTTGATTGGGAGTTCTGTTCTTTTGTTTCTATTCATTTTTACTACTCCGTTCTCTCTCCTCTTTTGATGTGCAGAGAGATGAAATGAAATGATAAATTGATAGTGTGTGAGGGACTGAGGGTTATGGTTGTGGTTGTGTGATGATTATATACTAGTAGTAGTTGTGTTCGCGCTATTTTCTTTTTTCTTTTTGTATGTATTGGGTTTCCCGCTAATATTTCTACGGTTTTGATTTTTTTTTTTTGACGAAAGGGGAAGGGAGGTTTGACTTTGGAGTAGCGTATCTTGGAAGCTTCATAGGGAATTTATTTGGATGAACTTATTGTAAACAGAAAATGATGATGATGATGTGTGTAAAACAAAATAAAAAGAAAAATTCTCGAGAGCAGGAACTCTTAATCTCTTACTTTCTTACTTTAAAAAAAAAAAAGAAAAAATAACCGAAATAATAATTATAGTAAGAAAATAGCATGGAGCCCCTCAAAAAAATAAAAATTGCATGGACAATAAGAGAATTTTTATTGATTATTCCTAGGGTATGACTTTCGAACAATCTATTGATTCCAACTTAAACGGAGCAGGGTTTGATTTAAGGATATATACTAGTTCTTACACCGTGTTTTTGGAGTGAGATATAGCAATGGCGTCTTGTTTCATCTAGGGTTTGTGTTAATTTGCGAGTTAAAAGTTTGATATCAGACAAATCTTAAATTTATTATGAATAAATTTAAATTAATTTGTTATCGATTTATCAATGACTAGCTTGGTTGGATTTTTGAAGTCCGTCATAATTTGACATGTCTAATCTAAACATATAATATAATTTTGAATTTT
>ONZK01002439.1:42322-59480 GCA_900322385.1 Pharnaceum exiguum | reverse complement strand
TAATTTGGTTTGTGTATTTTTGAACTTATAAAACGATATTTTTAGCATAATAGGTGTACACTAAGGGTGTATTCAGTTCGTCTGTAAAAGACCAACCTAAAATCATCTATAATATTACAATTTAGTTTTTGTAACAAATTAGGGCTCAAACTTAACTACTCAACTTAAAAGATTAGAAGCCTACTATATTGTAAAACTTTTTTTCATTGACAATTCCGTGTAAATATATGATACATGTATGGCTACTTACTGAATGATATTTATTTCATTTTGAGAAATAGTGATGTCTAAATTGTTATCAAAAAAGTAGCATAGACAAAGATTGAACTACCTTGTCATTGTATCTATTCAGGAGGGAATATTGTGGTACATCGATACTATTATCAATGATTTTGCATAAAGAAATATAAGGAGCTAATATCGTATACTTATATTACAATGCTATTTTTGTTTACATCACGTAGTTTTTTTGTATATTTGGTATATGGATGTCAGTTTAGTTGTGAAATGGTTCATGTAGAAATTGAAAATTTTCACTTTATAAAAGGCTTCCCCAAAAAAAAAAAGAAAAGAAAAAGAAAAGTATTCCCACCACAGCAAGAGCCAAGGCAAGGACATGACACTCGACGGGCATGACCGCTAATATTATTCACCAAGTCCCGAAATTGTACACTGCCTAACCAAACCCAAACCCAAACCCACACTTAAATTAAAAAAGAAAAATAAAAACGAAAACCCACAACAACAAACAACAACAACACAAAAACACAACCCCAATTCCATTCTCTCTCCTCCTCCCTCTTTCCTTTGTCTCGATGGCAGAACCCTCACCTTCACCCACACCTCCACCAACCACAACCACAACCACATCCGAAAACCCTTCTCCCTCACCCAAAACCCAACCATCACCTTCCAATCCTAATCCTAACCCAAACCCGGAATCCCAACCCCCAAACCCAAACCCAAACCCAAACCCAAACCCGAATCAAAACCAAAATCAAAATCCCTTATCGGCCCCACCACAACAAAATCCCTTAGCGACCCCACCACAACAACAACAACAACAGATCTTACCTCCCCCTCCTTCTCAGTATGGGGTCCCACAACCACAGTTCCGCCCTGGCCCACCACCACCTATGTCTATGCCCCCTCAATTTACCCCTATGCCCCTCCAACAACAAAACCCTAACCATAACCCTTACCAACAACAACAACAATTTCAGCAATATCAGCCACAACAACAACAACAAGGGGTCCCACCTCCCGGGGTTCCAGGTCAGCAGCAACAACAACTACAACAACAACAGCACATGATGGGTATTCCCGGGCAGCAGCAGATGATGTACCCCGGTCAGCAAATGCAACAGCCGCGGCCGCAGTATATGCCCATGCCAATGCCAATGCCTAATAGTAACGGATTCTTTCCTCCTCCCGGTGGGTCCCCCTTTCTCTCCCCTCTCTCTCTCTTTGTTATTTAGTGTTTATTTATTTACTTAGCTAGCGAACACAAAAACCAAAGAAAGGAAAAAAGAACAAGGGAAATTTAGGATATGGGTTATTGTTAGATTCTCTTATAATGGTGTAATATAGCGATGATTAATTAGTGTGAATACATCTGTCGAAATTGAGAATTCGACAAATGAAAGTGTTTCAGAGGCTAAGACTAGCACGTTTTAATAATAATGACAACTTGGGTTTGTATACTTTGCGACGGAGAGAATAATAGTAGAAGAACAACCCCTGAGAGCGGCTCGCAGTATGACTTTCTTGTTATGTTAATTTTTATCCCAGTAGGCTACTCATCCGTCCACTAGGCTTTGGAAGTTGGGTGGGAAGGAGGAGGGTTGGGGTTTATGCAACTTGTGGCTTTAACACGAGTTCTTGAGGACTAATTTCCCCCCGTTGTCATTTTAGTTCAGTTTATTTGGCTTAATTAACAAAGTGAGCGTAGAAAGTGAGCTACCCTGAGTGGCTAGCTCAGTTGGTAAGATTTCTTGGCAAGACTTTTGCAGAGGTCCCAAGTTCGAGTCTCCTCAGGGCCACTAGAGGTTTTACCAGTCGTTAACTTCAGGGCTCATTGGATTAGTTAGGCGAAGCCTAGATACCCATGTTATCTTAAAAAAAAAAAGAAGTAGGTTGGGTATGTTAGTTAGTCAATGCAAAAGCAAAGTTGAAACATTCGTGATAAGTTCCTTCATTTTTTTTAGCATCTAAAGTAGAATATTTCGCTTGATGAATTTACTTTTTCTACCGATGGAGTGTTTGTAGCTGAAAGCAAAGGTATCGATCCCTCTGCCTTTTTTTTTGTTTAAAATTTGCGTATATGTTGTGGTTAGTTAAATAATCATGGTTGTCTTGACGCGAGTCCAACAACCTACATTTTACCTTTCTGTTTGTTTGATACTTTGATGGATTACCGGCGGCTTGTGCTTTCTTATCTTCTCAAATTGTGAATTTGTATATGTCGATTTATTTATTTTGCACAAAATATGCAACAGGTTAATGAAGGACACCAATGAACGAAAATAGAAGTTACTAATGTACAAAAGTGGATAACTTGTAACCTTTTTCAACTTGTTTGCATGGCTTTTCACACAATTTTATATATTTATTTATTTTTTCAACTGTTATGGTCACTTTGCCAGCTTGTATGAGATATGGGTATACGACATGACGATAATGTTTTTGACAATAAAATTTGAGACAAGTTTCTGCCTTTCTGGTTATAAGTATGTCTTGACCGTGGTGAACAACTTGAGTCCAGCTTTATTGACATTGAAGTCAAAATAACTTCTAGCTACTGTAGCTAGTTAATAGTTGATGAGGTTATTAACATAACTTTATTGGGAAGAGCCTGGTTGAAAGAAGATTGGAGAGAATAGTAAAAGTTGATATTGACTAGATATCGGGGTAACAATTATGGGATGTTTTCTCCTACAGTGTCATGATTGAATACGGTGATAAAGGTCAGACGGCTTCCTATTGCAGTTGTTTAGAGACTTCTACAACTACGACTTTGGTATGCGCATATCTGTATTTTACACTGTTTGTTAATTTATGTTTATAAGTTAGAGAATTTCCAACAAAATCCTATATCTAGACATAAGTCGCAAAACTCAGTAATTTTTGGTGCTCAACTGTCATGATAATATGATATATGACGTGTCGCTTTAGTAGGACTTTTGTGGTAGTTTAAGGACTCTTTCCCTTCATGGGTCCTTGAGTTGCCTGCAGCAGATCACATGGCCAACTGAGTTCTTGGTGCCCTTGTTTGGCGAGGTATCATTATCCCTTCATCTGCAAAGTTGATTTACTTTCTCTTTCCCTTCCTCCCTATCAGTCTGTTCTGCTTACTTGCACTTTTCATAACGCCCATGGGTCACTTAACAGTTGACATAACAAAGATGGATGGGCTTAAATACATTAATATTTCATCAACTATCTTGATGTATATTGAGACGGTCTTTTTCTCCCTCTTACTCGTTAGCAAAAGTTTCTTATTTGGTGCTTGCGCTGTTTTGACAAGGCTAATTTTTTTGCTACTGGATATGCAAGGTAAGCCTGCTTGATGTCTTTGTTGATTATAATGCTCTGTACTATCATGTTTTTCCTTTACCATCAGGTTGTCTGCTCCGCTGGTCATAGTTGCCATGCTATGCTTCCATGTCTCTTAATGCTTGTGATTGTGGTAATATTGTTTGTCAAAGTTTCTTTGGCCTCGTTGATTTTGTGTTATTCCATTATTTTATGTTTTCTTTGTTTATGTTGTGAACCTACACTAATATGTTTGCATAGCTGTGTCTTCTCATGATGATGCAGGTGTAGTTCGCTATCCTTATCCACCTATTGTTCGGTCCCCCTTTCTTCCCCGTCCAGGGGTCCCAGCTGGTACAGTGCCTCCATTGCCAAGGCCGCCATTTGTGGGGATTCGTCCACCTGTGATTCCTCTTGTCGTCAGGCCCCCTGTTATTCCTGTTATTATACCAGTAGAGAAGCCTCAAACTACTGTTTATGTTGGCAAGATTTCTTCATCAGTGGAGAATGAATTCATACGTTCTCTCCTTGAGGTTTGTTGATGGCTCTGAGATGCATTGCTTTCATGCTCCTCTTTGTGTTTAGAACTTTTCACATTCCATTTCCTGTTTCTATTTCCCTGATGGAGGGCTTCACTAATAAGTTTACTTTATCTTCCTCAGTTATGTGGTCCAATAAAAAACTGGAAAAGAGCCCAAGATCCCTCGGATGGAACACCAAAAAGATTTGGGTTCTGCGAATTCGAATCTGCTGAAGGGGTTCTTCGTGCTTTGCGACTGCTGAGCAAATGCAATATTGATGGTGAAGAGTTGTCGGTATGTATCATTTTTTAAGTATCCCTGCAGCCTTTTTTCCCCATCTTCCTCCTTGTTTCTTCTCTTATCAAATATGTTTTAACACTAACAATAACAATAGAATAGCCTTAATCCTAAAACAGGTTGGGGTAGGCTTAAACGGACCAAAACAGAATTTGTAGTGATGCAAACAAAAGTACACCACATACAGACACACACCCAGAAAACACATACAGACACACCCCTATACTCGCCCGCGCACATTCACACACAAAAACCAACGGACCATTAGAAAAACAAACAAACAAGAACCGCCGGCATGCAAACGCACATTACACAATTGAGTCACCTCAACTCTGAAATAAAGTCCTTGGGTCATTTATCTCCATCTCCTTCTATGTGCAATCTGCTCTCGTCCAAGCCAAGTAAATTATATAAGTTTTTTCCAGAGAATAAAGCTTCACATACTATGCCCGAGATTGACACAAAGGGAGGGAATAAGAAACACCCATGGCCCTTCCCTCTCTGTATAGAAAAAATAGCCACAGTTCTTGAGTTAACCTACTTGTCCTCCTCATTAATACAATTATTACTTGTCTAAAAAAAAAAGTTCTTGAGTTACCGAATTTTCTCGGTATATATGAGTTGTGTTTGTGTATGCCGTTAGTGAAGTTTGTATGAGCTATGTCAAGTTAATATATATTTGGCAATGTTGTGGACTTTTTTCTAATCACCCTTCCCCTCCTTTTTTTCTTGTTTCATTTATGAAATGTGTGCACTTTTTTGTGGACCATCCTTGATTGGGTTGGACATGATAATATGTAAGACCTGTTTAAGTTTGCTATTGTTTTGAGTATTTCGTTACGCTTCTTTGTCCAGTTTGAGTGTGTTGTTGACTTTGTGTTTGAATTTGCATCTTTGTCTGTATAGCTGAATGTTAATCAAGCAACAAGAAATTATTTGGAACGCTATGTTGAGAAGCAGAAAGAGAACTTGAAGAAATCAGATGAAGTTGTCACTGAGGATGGCAAGAAAGAGGGAGAAACTGCTTTAGATGCTGAAAAGGGAGAAGGTGATGAGAAGGAATCAGTCAAACCAGCTGCCGTTGAAGAACCTAAAAGTGATGAAAGTGAGGCTGGTAACAAGGAAATTGATTTGTCCACTTTTGGCCTTGTTACCGATGAGGACCGTGAAGCTGATCGTGAGGCTTTGGAGAAGTTGGTGAACATGATAGAAGAACGTTTAAGGACCAAGCCACTCCCACCTCCTCCACCACCCGCATCAAAGACTGTTGATGATGCTAATAATTCGAATTCTGAATTGTCTGCTAAGTCAGTAGACAAGGATTCAGATGTTGACGCTGCCAAAAATGGTGAGTTTCATATAGGTCATAAAGAGTATTTTCTGCTTATATTTTGTTCATATCTCATGAATCTGTTAAACTATATGAAACTATAAGGTCGTCTATTTTGCTGTAGATGAGAAGAATGATGATGAAACAACGAGTGAGATAAAATCTGCTGGCAGAGCTGGAACAGAGTCCCCTGATAGAAGAAGGTATGACATCAGGAGAGATAGGGAGAGAGAGCGTGACAAGCGAGATAAGGAGAGAGAATTCGACAGATTAGAGAGAGAACGAGAGCGAGAAAAGGCAAGGAGAGAGAGGGAGCGTGAGCTAGAGCTCCAAAAGGTTGAGAGAGCTTACAAGGATCGAGTTAAGGAATGGGAGGCTAGGGAGAAAGATAAAGAATATAAGCGGAAGTCTGAGAGGGAGAAAGAAAAAGAACGAGAACGCGAAAGAAGGAGGCTCGTTGCAGAACAAGAGAATGAAATTGATGAAGATTCTAGGAAGAGAAGACGCAAATCTGACAAAGAAGATAGGAGGAGGCGCGTCCGAAGGGAGAAGGAAGAGGATTTGGCAGACAGGCTTAAAGAAGAAGAAGAAATTGCCGAGGCTGAAAAAAGAGCTGAAGAAGAGCGGCAAAGGCAACAAGAGAAACAAGCGCTGGAGCCCTCTACTGTTCCCTTGGTTAATGGTGATGAGAGGCCTGTGTCATCTGAAGTAGCTCATGATACTGAGATGAAAGATAGCGAGGAACAGGCGCATGAGAGCGATGCTTTGCTGACAAGTGATACTGGTAATTAACTATGACTGACACCTGAGCCTATCTATCTACTAGTTGACTGACTGTGTTACTTATATATCATTATCTCTGTTTGGCAGGCCATGATGTTGTAGAAAATGGCGGTACTGATGCAGCAACGATATCGGGTCCTACTTCAGATCTCAAGCCTAATGCCAATGCACCTAAAAAGCTTGAATTTGGTTTAGTGAACTCAGGAAAGCGGACAACTGTGCCTTCAGTTTTCCAGGAGGAGGAGGATGATGCACACAAGGACAAGAAGATGAGGCCTTTGGTTCCTATTGATTATTCGACAGAGGAATTGCAGGATGTGCAAGCAAATGACGGTGGTGGGCCTCCAAGTTCAGTTTCAGCTCCAGATTCTGGTAAGAATACTAAGGAAGGCAAGTCTGACGCGGAGAAGGAGAGAAGTCGACGGCATCATGATAGATCTAGCCAACAGTCCAGGTCCCGGTCCCGAGACCGTGAGGCTGATGGTCCTCGAGCTAGGGAGGATAATAAATACAAGGATCATGGGTCGGAAAAAGTGAAAAGCTCAGGGCCTAAAAAGATACTGGACGCGAAACAATTAATTGATATGATTCCAAAGACTAGAGATGACTTGTTCTCTTATGAAATAAATTGGGCTGTATATGATGAGGTAAGTGGTTACCTATTATGCAGACCGATCTTATCTTTGGATTTAGTCTTTAAAGAAATTAGATTTGAACTCCCTTCAAATCAGCTTGACGAGACTTGACTAGGGTTCAGTTTGGCATTGTCATTGAATGCATGTGTGGAAGCAGCTTCTGTACCTTTGCAGAGTCTTTAAACCATTGCTGCCTTTTTATTGGTGATTTGGTGTCTGTTAATGCATCATTTCGTCTCTAATATTTATTAACAGACTGTTTTTCTTACTGCAGAACAAGCTTCATGAGAGGATGAGGCCGTGGATTTCCAAGAAGATCGTGGAGTTTTTGGGAGAAGAGGAGAATACTTTGGTGGAGTTCATAGTAGAAAGATTTCGCGAACATTCAAAGGCAGAGAAAATGCTGGATACGCTTCAGCAAATATTGGATGAGGAAGCTGAGATGTTCGTTCTTAAGATGTGGAGAATGCTCATATTCGAAATTAAGAAAGTTGAGACTGGTCTGGCCTCTAGGCCTTCAGCCTGAAGGAATGTACAAGAGTGGCTTGTTTCTTGCCGCACTGTTGTCAATGCCAATGTAATTTTGTCTGAAGAATTGTAGGCAAATCTGATGTTATAGATTAACCTGGTCGTTTTTGCATTCTTTTGGATCTTAAATAGTCATAATGAAAATCTATTTTTCAGTCAATAGTGATTATAGTCTTTCGTCCACAGGTGAACAGTGGTATACAGGTTCTTTTCTAATCATTGCCCCAAGAGTTGATCTAATAGAGTATCATTGACTGGTAGTCTGGTAACTTTGTTTTTGTTGAATGCGTTGAGAGAGTTACTTTTATTATTCTCAAGCATGTGAAATGGTACCACTAACAACATTTCAATGCACAAATGTCACACAGCTGGTCAAGAGCCCTTCCCTGTGTTGGCTGTGTAGAAGCAATATCCACAATATGGAAGCGGAGGGAAGTGGATTCTCTCTCCTCCTACCATCAAAACGCCGACAATTGTGAAGGTAATGATATCCCAAAAGACTCGTTCAACATAGCGTACGCCATCTACTTCATCCTAGGCGCAGCGTATCGACTCGTGATAATGATTTTGGCACCCAAAACTGTTCAGATTCAGCATGCTGTTCAGATTCAGCATGCTGAGACAGTTGGGATGTTGACGGTGCCATGGTAGTCTAGCTTCTCTTTAGCTGGTTGCACTGTGGGTTAATTTTTGGGTGATTTAATTTCTTAAGCGATTTCTTATCGCTATCCCTTGGTGCTGGACAGTTGTGGACCAATGATATTATTGGCCCTGAATTGAGCTTGAAAATGAGAAAGGTATCAGTCTTGGACCTATTTTATGGCTGACATTACTTCAATGGAATATGAATTTCATTGGTGCCTGAGTGTCTCCATCACAAAAAATAAAAAATCATTGGTGTCGTGAATTTGCATTTGTTTCTAGTTTATACATCTGCATGTACTATGTTCTGTTCTATGTTCTATGCCAAATGACGATGCAGTGATGAGTTCATTTGTTTATATTTTGAGCAGGATGCAGCAGAACTCATTGAGTATATGACTGATGAGTTTTAAAACGGTAACAGATTCGAATATTTACTTAATTAATACAAGAATCCAAATTCCAGAGTATAGAGTTCCAAACACTTCTTACTTACCCAAAAACAATCTCCCGATTTTTCGAATCTGGGTAAGGCTGTGTACATCAGACTCCCTTAATACCCTATCTTACATGGGATAATACTGGGACTGTTGTTCTTGTTGTTGTTGTTTTAAGTAATTTCTCTCCAATCGTCCACTTGACAACTTCCACCCGAAGCCTCAATCTCCCTTACACTCCCATAGCTAGGATGAGAGAAAACGAAGCCGGAACCCCTCTTCTCCACCCCTCTGCCGCCGCCACCGAAGATAGCAACATTCCGAAAGACCCCTTAAGCCTAGCATACATAATCTACTTCACCCTAGGAGTAGGGTACCTCCTACCATGGAACGCCTTCATCACGGCAGTCGACTATTTTGACTACCTTTACCCTGCCCGAAGTGTTGATCGCACTTTCGCGGTGATCAACAAGCTGGTCCTGCTCTTCTTCGTCCTCCTAGTCGTTTTTTCTAGCATTCGAAAGCTCGGTGCCAGTGTTAGGATCAATATTGGGTTCAGTCTCTACACTGCGGCTCTCATTGTAGTTCCCTCCTTGGACTGGTTCTACATCAAGGGCCAGAGTGGTTTCTACGAAGGTTTTAATGTGACTGTTGTGGCAGTGATCTTCTCGGCTATCGCCACCGCACTTGTTGAGAGCAGCCTTGTTGGGCTTGCTGGAGAGTTGCCTGAGCGATATATGCAGGCATTACAGGCAGGCACATCGGCTTCAGGTTTGTTAAATTATTTTGTGTTTTACGTTAAGAACTATTCAATTCGTTCATTTCATAATTAGAAGTAGACTAACTAGAGCTGATCACGAGCCGACTTGAGCTGACTTACAACTCAGCTCAAACGACTTGACTCAACCAGACCCTCACCTCAAAGTCAACTCGTGTACGGTCGAGCCGACTTGAGTCGAGCTGATACCTAGGAAAACCTTTGCTCGTAGTCAAGTCGGCTCAGCTCGTTTACGGTTGAGCCGGGTCGAGCTGACTTAACCGAGCTGATACATAGGAAAATCTTGGCTCAAAGTCAAGTCAGCTTTATTCGATTGCTTGAAAAATCGTTAAGTAGGTACAAGTTGCCAACTTGTTAAGACAATTTAATTCGAAAAGTCACAACAGGTCAAATTTAGTTACTCGAATCGTCTACTTCGGAAAGTCAAATCACCCTCATAAAATTGTTCCACTATTGGAGTCATTCCAACTCTAAACTCATCCGATCGAGTAGGCGAGTGCAACAGTTAGCAGCAAAACAAATCAAACAGTAACATATAAGCCAAGTGCAAACCTTGTAAGCCGTTGAGATTGTATAAGTGGGCACAACTACACAGTGCACAAGTGCAAACAGGCAGGTAACATACACCCTTGGGCTTGGGCCTTGGAAAAAAAGGCAACTGGTATTATTGTACACTTGTACCGTTTGCCTAGTGGGCAAAAGTTAGGCTGAGTCATCTCGTAAGTCATTGAATTGCGATTGAGCTGAGCTAGCTCATGGGTTTCGAATTGACTTGGTTAAATTAAAATGCGAGCTCAAAGTCAGCCCGCTCTATTCGAATCGACTTTGACCGAGTCGACTCGGTCAACGAGTCGACTTTGACCAGAACGGATTCGAGCCAAGTCAGCTCAATGGCCACCTCTAACACTTAACATATGAGAAAATAGATAAATGAACGTATATGTAATTTTTTTAGTTGAATTGGCTTATCTTACTTCTGTTATTCTTTCTGATCCTTTCTCTGGTTGAATTTGAGTTTTGGCAACCTATGCTGATAGACGGTGTATTTTGTACTCATTTCAGGTGTCCTTGTCTCCTTTCTTAGGATTTTAACCAAAGCAGTATTCCCTCAGGACGTCAACGGTTTAAGAAACAGTGCCATCCTATACTTCATTGTTGGGATTCTACTTATGATAGTTTGTCTCATTTTCTACAATGTGGCGCATAAACTTCCCATCATCAAGTATTACCACGAGCTCAAGGTGCAAGCTCAAAAGGAGGAGAAAGAGGTCACAGGTGCTTTGTCAGGTCCTGTGTGGGAGATTATGGGTAGAATCAAATGGCACGGGATTGGAGTTGTAGTCTTATATGTAGTAACTCTATCGATATTTCCCGGGTTCATCACCGAAGACGTACATTCGAAAGCACTCGGCGATTGGTACCCAATTCTCCTCATCACTAGCTACAACATCTTTGATTTGGTTGGCAAGTCCTTGACTGCTGTCTATTTCCTTGAGAATGCAAATGTTGCTGTTGGTGCATGTTTTACTAGACTAGTGTTTTACCCATTGTTTTTGGGATGCTTGCATGGTCCTCAATTTTTCAGAACTGAGATCCCTGTGACTGTGCTGACCGGTTTGTTGGGGCTTACCAATGGCTATCTTACTAGTGTTCTGCTGATGTTAGCTCCGAAAACTGTTAGACTGCAACATGCTGAAACTGCCGGAATTTTGAGTGTCCTGTTCTTGGTTGTCGGCTTGGCAAGTGGTTCCATAGTATCTTGGTTTTGGGTAATCTGATTGAACCTTGCTCACCCTTTATTGTGTAAGTTGAAAAAGGGTAAGGTTGTTTTCAAATTTCAACCATGTATTAATCATCCCATGAGTAGGGATCAAAGATTGTAATGTTTAATTGTAAATAACTGTTATCAGATTTTTCACACCATATTTGTATGGAATACAATTGTCACAAAAAGTTCAAAGCTTATGTCTTTTTATAAGTTCCTTTGTGCAAATAGTTGTGTTTGACTGTTTCATTAGATTTTGCATGATGAACCACTAGTTCATTAGCATTATTCATTGTAATGTCTGCACTGAAAATCTGAAATGATAGATCATGGCTAAAGCACGTTACATAATACATACTTACATGCAACTATCTTAGTGGCCCCCCCAACTACAGCAACCTTTTAAGATGTGGAGAATGCTCATATTCGAAATTAAGAAAGTTGAGACTGGTCTGGCCTCTAGGCCTTCGGCCTGAAGGAATGTATAAGAGTGGCTTGTTTCTTGCCGCACTGCTGTCAATGCCAATGTAATTTTGTCTGAAGAATTGTAGGCAAATCTGATGTTATAGATTAATCTGGTCCTTTTTGCATTCTTTTGGATCCTTAAATAGTCATAATGAAAATGTATTTTTCAGTCAATGGTGATTGTAGTCTTTCGTCTCATGAAATAGTTGCTTTGTCAGACAATTTTGCTCATCACAGCGTCGTTTTGACCTATTAGTAGAGTATAATCATCCTCCACAGGTGAACAATGGTATACACTATACAGGTTCAGGTTCCAGTTGGGATTGTTGATGGTGCCATGATGGTCTAGCTTCGCTTTAGCTGGGTTGGACTTTGGGTTCATTTGTGTCCTGGCTTTGGGTGATTTAATTTCTTCAGTGATTTCTTATCGCTATCCCTTGGTGCTGGACAGTTGTGGACCAATAATATTATTGGCCCTGACTTGAGCTTGAAAATGAGAAAGGTATAGTCTTGACTCTTGAACCTATTTTATGGCTGACAATACTTCAATGTGTTTCTAGTTTGTACTCTCTGTACTATGTTCTGTTCTAATATACTATGCGAAATGACGATACAGTGATGAGTTCATTTTCTAATTTTTTGAGCAGGATGCAGAGATGGGTCAGGTGACTGATGAGTTCTATCTTCTAAAACGGTAATTGATTACTTGATTAGAATGTTTACTTAATTAAGGATGTTCGGAACTCGGAAGTCTCTACGCCTTTCTTTCTAATCTTTTGTCGTCAATCTTAACAATTAGTCTAATTTGGTCTAGTTTCATTCCCATCGACTAAGTAAAATTAATACAAGAATCCAAATCCAGAGTTCCAAATACTTACCCAAAAACGTGACATTTCCATAAACAAATACGTTATGACCTGCCCATGTCTCTTTGCACATCACATTTAATTACTCTTTGATCCTCGACTTGACAACGAACTTCGCAACTTCCACCCAAAACGTTTATCTCCCTTACACTCCGATCCCCTAGCTAGGATGAGCGCAAACGAAGCCGGAACCCCTCTCCTCAACCCGTCCGCGACCGCGACCGAAGAAAGCAACATTCCGAAAGACCCCTCAAGTCTAGCATACATAATCTACTTCACCTTAGGAGTAGGGTACCTCCTACCATGGAACGCCTTCATCACGGCAGTCGACTATTTCGACTACCTTTACCCAAACCGAAGTGTTGATCGCACTTTCGCGGTGATCAACGAGCTGGTCATGCTCTTCTTCGTTATCGTAGTCGTTTTTTCTTGCATTAGGAAGCTCGGTGCCCGTGTAAGGATCAACGTTGGGTTCGGTCTTTATACTCTGGCTCTCATTATAGTTCCCTCCTTGGACTGGTTCTACATCAAGGGGCAAAGTGGTTTCTACGAAGGTTTTAATGTGACTGTTGTGGCAGTGATCTTCTCGGCTATCGCCACCGCACTTGTTGAGAGCAGCCTTGTTGGTGTTGCTGGAGAGTTGCCTGAGCGATATATGCAGGCATTACAGGCAGGCACATCGGCTTCAGGTTTGTTATATTATTCAATTCGTTCATTTCATAATTAGGAGTACACTAACAAGTGAGGAAATAGTTAAATATTGCACTATAGTAGTAGTAAAGTTTCCTTGCATTTGCTTGTTCCACTTGAATTTTTTAATGATCATGTCGGAAGAAGGTTTTATTTACATCACCTAATATTTAAGTTTAGATCGATTGCTTAATTAGCTTGTTGGAACTTTGGATGAGACAAGGGAACCGTCGATAATGCTCTTCGTAACGTAATTAGCATGACGCAACACTTAGGGGTGTGTACCGGTCCAAAACCGGACCGGACCGAACCCGAAAAGACCGGAACCGGAATTTCATGTTTTGTTAGACCCGGAAACCGGACCTGAATATTTCCGGTCCGGTCCGGGTTGGACCGGAAAATTCAGGTCCGGTCCGGTTTTGGACCCGTAAGACCGATTATTACTTTTTATCGTCAAATGCAAAAAAAAAGAAAGGAAAATCGACACTTCCAGTTACTAAGCACTTTGCAGGGGCCTTGAAATATACAGTATTCAACAACTAACAACTAATATTACTCATCTGACTAGTCAAAGAGCTTTGGGAAAAGCATTAATACAAGTTAGAATCCAAGAAAAAAAAACAAATAACGTGACTTGTCAAGGTTGATTTGTATGACCCAGATGTTCACCATGACAAAGCCACAAGCCCACAAAGGTGTCTAATAATATTTACACTTTGCTTCGCACTTTGCTCTGAAACTTGTCCATGATTGTCGAAGTGGAGTAGTGGTGGCCGCCTCGTCGAAGAGTGCTGCTGCGTGCTGCTGCCGAGATAAGGAGAATGGAAAGTCGAGTTGGCAACTGGAGGGGAAAGTGTCGAGAGTGAGTGAGAGATAGAGAGAGACTTATTGTGAGTGAGTGTGAGACGGAGAGAGTGGCTGGGATTTTGGTGGAAAGGAGAGAGAAAGAGAGAGCCAAAGAGGCTGCGGGTGTGACTTTGGGGGAAATGGGAAATAGGTTTAGAGGTTTAGGTGTTAGACTGGTAAGGTGTCGAGCAAAATTTGTTTTTTTTTTAATAGTAATAAATTCCGGTCCTAATTCCGGGTTTTCCGGTTTTGAACCGGACCGGAAGTACTAAATTCCCAGGACCTAAAACCGGACCTGAATCTAACAGGTCCGGTCCGGAATATGCACACCCCTGGCAACACGCATGGGTTTGGATCACATGGAACATCTGACATATCAAGAGTCAAGATATTAAAAGTTTTGCATTTTTCCTCATCAAAAAAAAGTTTTGCAACCGACAGATATAAGTAAACAACTACCAATTTTCAACAAATTTTACGGTACATATTTAGGGTGTAAACTTAAACCGAATTAAATTATGACGACTTATTAACTAATGATATTTTAAGGTCACTGATGTTATGTGTTATAATTTCTTAACAAAGCATCCGGTGTAAACTGGTGTAGCTAAGAATTGGAGACCAACTTTTCATATTTTACTCAACCAATGTTAATGATCTATAGTTACTGAAGTTATTAGGTAACAAGTAGAAGACAATATACTAATTGATCGCCTCTATTTAAGTTGAATTCACTGCTTTGATGGGTGAGTCTCCCAATTAGAATCTTTGATAATCGATTAAACGATATCAAGCTATAAAAAAATCATACGTGCGATTCGACTATTGAGTGTAGATTAATATATGTAATGCACTTGCTTTTGGAGCAATAGAGTATATGCTTTCATCAATATTCAAACTCTCAATGAGGATAAAGTAGTAGTTTAATAATCTTATTGCTCTTATATCACTTTTTTATTTGGTGATTGCTCTTCTATCACTTTGGTGACATATATAGTCTCGAATTGTACACACTTGTCGATACATAAGAATTGAAATTGGGGTTCTCAAAAAAAAAAAGGAAAATTGAGATTGGAAATATATCTTGGACAATCATAAGAAAAAGAAAAAGAGGGTACTATGAAACAATGCGGAGAAGTGCCAAATTGGTATTTTAAGTAGAGGGCTTGTGCCAAATTGGTATTTTAAAAAAACTTTGTGACAAATTGACCTTAAAAGAAAACTTTGGTACCAAATGTACCCAATTAAGCCCAGAACCTGCCGGAGAGACGCAATACAAAAATATTTTTCCATTTTATTTTATTGTTTGTTTAAAATAATCATATATATCCTACTTTTTATTGTTTTATTTTCTTTTCTCTTTTTTTTCCCTCTTTCCTACCATTTTATGGTGAAGAAAAAGAGAAAATAAAATATAATAAATAAAATAATAGGATATAAATGAATATTTTAAATAAAACAATAAAATAAACTGGGAAAATGTTTTTTTAATTGGGTCAGGGGTATCTTCGGTAGGATCTGGGATTAATTGGATATATTTGGTCCTAGTGTTTTATTTTAAGGTCAATTTGTCATAAAATTTTCTTAAAATACCAATTTGTCATAAGCCCTCTACTTAAAAACCAATTTGTCACTTCTCCGATGATATAATGATACTCAAATAATGGTCATTTAAAATGACTCAAAGGTCAGACCAACAGTTCAACCAGATAAAATCACATCTAGTACGATGCACATGAAATGCAACTCTTTAGTCTTTTTAGGTGGCCCCCACTAAAAAATAAAATACCCCTTCTTTATTGTCCAACAACGCAACAACCAATAAGCAAAGACTTTCTTTCTTTCAAGTACAAACCCAACCAAACTAAACTTCAAACTCCCACATTGTTCCATTTCATATCACCAAACATTTATACGTAACATGGGAGCAAACAATGCCATGATCACCACCCCTACCCAAAATGAGGAGGAGTCCACTCTCTCACTTCTCCAACCAAACCACTACCCATCACCAAAAGACACGTTCAACTTTGCATACATAATCTTCTTCACGTTAGGCTTAGGGGTGTTACTCCCATGGAACACCTACATAACAGCCGTTGACTATTTCTCCTACCTATACCCAACCCAAAGCGTTGACCGTGTGTTTGCTGTTGTGTACATGCTTGTTGGGTTAGTCTCATTGGTGATCATAGTAGTGTTCATTGGTACACGTAACAAGAAGGATGATACTACCTTTGTTAGGATCAATGCTGGGCTTGTGCTCTTTGTTGCGGCCCTTTTGGTTGTTCCTGTTATGGACTTGGGCTTTGTGAAGGGTCAAGTTGGGCTTAATGTTGGGTTTTATGTTGCTGTTGGTGCTTTGGCTGTTTGTGGTGTTGCTGATGCTTTGGTCCAGGGTAGTCTTGTTGGTTGTGCTGGTGAAATGCCTGAACGTTATGTTCAGGCTGTTGTTGCTGGCACCGCTGCTTCAGGTCTGATTTATTATTAGTATTATTTTTTTCCTCCATTTGTTGCGTACATTCTGACCCCGAGCACCCTATTGAATCAGGATTACACTCGGTTGCTGTTGTTGATGTACTCTATTTGTCCTATGTATATGATCAAGATTCAAGAGTCAAGACCCATTTGTTCCTATCTTGTTGACCTTGGAATAAATGATTCATGTTAGCCGGCCCAAATAATTCTACATGATTATGATTTTGAAAATGATTAAATTTGGAGTAACTATGATATTAAAAAAAAATGATCTTTTTTCCTGTACAGAACTTTTTAAGACTTGAATTAACATTGATTTTATGTTTGCATTGTTCAGTTTTAGCTATTAGGCTGAGACCTTGTTGAGACTGTGGATTGTCTCTTGGTTATGATTTATTGTTAACTTAATTTGGTTAATATTTGGTAGTTTGGGGTTGGTGATTTTTGGCAAATGGGTAGGTAGGAATTGAACTCATGATTTTAACAGGTGTATGACAGATGCTTACTTGCTTAGTCAAACTGCGTTGGACACATTATTGGGGGGGGGGGGGGGGGGGGGGGGG
>ONZK01002439.1:28050-38213 GCA_900322385.1 Pharnaceum exiguum | reverse complement strand
ACTCGATTGTTGTTGTTGTTGTTGGATTGAGGTCAAACTTGAGTAGTGGTAACTCATCTTGGTAAAATTCACTGTTGTTTTAGTTCTTCGGTTAGCTGGTCACTTATCTAAATACCCTTTTAAGGTAAAGAACCACTTTTCAAAATACTACTAGAAGAAAAGAATCCTTTTGCTTGTTCTAGTGGAAGCTTTGGATCAACTCTAAGTTGTCTAGAGAATTTAGTTGCTTTAAGTATGTGCAATTTGCAGTATTGCACTGCACAAAAATTTGGTTCTTGTCTGCTTTAAAGAAAAGAATTGATCTTGTTTGGTATGCTGTGAAAGTGTGTTGTATTAGATGCAGTAGCATGAGCTTCTAGCCACAAGTAATCTGCAAATTAGCACTTTGGGGTAGTATTTGGTTTCGATTTTTGCCTTTTTGGGATATGGATAGTTGCTGATTTGATGGCTCATTAGGATAGCTGCAAGCGAGCTTAATAACCAAAATGCAGAACACTTACCTTGAATCATGTAGCAAAGTAAATACTTTGTGTCCTGCATTACTTTCTCTTGACCTTGTTTGTGATGATGTCATTCTGTTTGCTGTATTAGACGCAGCGGTATTAGCTTCTAGCAACTTTAGGCTACAATTTGGCATCTTAGGGCAGTATTTCTATTTTCTGCATTTGGGATACTTGTTGGTTTGATGTCATATGAGGACAGCTGCAAGCATACCTCGTCAATAGTAACTTCACAAACTAAAGCTTAGCTTGAAGATTGTAGCAATGTAATTCCTGAGGACTTCCATGTAGTCATGTACATATTGCTCAGGGAAAGAACATCTGCTACGTGATTTAGTTAGTAAGACTGGGAATCAAAATGAACATATTTGATATATATGTGTTTCCCCTATCTACTTCTGTTTCTCCCACATTTTTTTTTTTGATTTCAGTCCTTTCTTCTGTTGAATTTGAGTCCTGAGAACCAAAGCTGATGGGGACGGTGAATTTTGTGCTCATCGCAGGGGTCCTTGTCTCCTTTCTCAGGATTTTTACCAAAGCAGTGTTTCCTCAGGACGTCAATGGGTTGAGATATAGTGCCATCCTGTACTTCATTGTTGGGATTTTAATTATGATAGTATGCCTCGTTCTCTACAATTTGGCACATAGACTTCCCATTATAAAGTATTACAGCGAACTCAAGGTGCTTGCTCAAAAGGAGGAGCAAGAGGAGACAGGCGCTTTGACAGGTCCTGTGTGGGAGATCATGGGGACAATCAAATGGCATGGGATTGGAATACTGATCATATATATAGTAACTTTATCGATATTTCCCGGATTCATTACTGAAGACGTAAGTTCAGAATCTCTTGGCGATTGGTACCCAATTCTCCTCATTACTAGCTACAACATATTTGATTTGGTTGGCAAGTGCTTCACTGCTGTGTATTTCCTTGAGAATGCAAACGTTGCTGTTGTTGCATGTTTTGCTCGATTACTGTTTTATCCACTGTTTTTGGGTTGCTTGCACGGTCCTCAATTCTTACGGACTGAGATTCCTGTGACTGTGCTGACCGGTTTGTTGGGGCTTACTAATGGCTATCTTACTAGTGTTCTTATGATTTTGGCTCCGAAAACTGTTCAACTGCAACATTCTGAAACAGCTGGGATTTTGATTGTGCTGTTCTTGGTTGTCGGCATGGCAAGTGGTTCAGTAGTATCTTGGTTTTGGGTAATCTGAGTAAACCTTTTTGTTATTGCTTTCACCCCTATTTCATTAAGCTAGGATTTCTCCCCGCTCCTTTTTTGTAAGTTGAAAAAGGGTAGGGGAATTTCCTGCTTGCATTAATCCCATGAACAGGGATCAGGATTGTAATGTTTTACTGATACCTGCTGTACATAACATATTTCAAATTCTGTATGGAAACAAATGATGCAAAAATTTCAAAGCCTCTGTCATTTTACTTAGAGTTTCCCTTGTGGCTTGTGCTATCTTATCTGTGTCGTGCTTCATTTGGATTTTCCATGAACCACAAGTTCACTGGCATGATACAGTGTGCTTGCAAGGTGGTCCAAGCAATTTCTATATTTAGTTCAGTGTTATGCCTGAATTGTATGTTCAATGATTGAGTCACAGACGCAATGTGGGGCAAAAAGAAAAGGAACAACACTTGTTCTTCACGCTGTTGTCAATTTTGAAGCCGACATGAAAGCCTCTTAGTTGACAGTTGACACTAATGACTTACCTAAGCAGTTAAGCACCTCTCCAAGCCCAACTCAGTGAAATGTCCACTTGTGGTCAGTGCTGGTCAGTAATTTGCTCGTACAAGATATTAACTAGTACTCCAGTACCATCCAACAACTTCCCACACTCCTTTCTTGCCATCAAACTTTCAATTCCAGTTTCATCACAAAGATGGGAGTAACCACCACTGGTAATTCCTCCCTGGAGGAGTCCGGTCTCTCGCTTCTTCCTTTCAAACACAAGGCTCCCAGAGACACCTTCAACTTTGCCTACATAATCTATTTCACCCTTGGGTTAGGAATTCTAGTACCATGGAACTCCTTCATAACAGCAGTAGACTATTTCTCCTACCTCTACCCCTCCCAGAGAGTCGACCGTGTGTTTGCGGTCGTTTACATGGTCGTGGGGTTAATATCTTTACTCATCATCTTAGTTGGCGCTCGTAAGTCAGACAGTTTGGTCAGGATCAACGCTGGCCTTGCGCTGTTTGTACTTGCAGTTCTTGTTGTTCCTGTCATGGATGTTACTTATGTGAAGGGGCAGAGTGGAATGTATGATGCATTTTACGTCACAGTTGGGGTTATGGCCGTGTGTGGAGTTGCGGATGCTTTAGTTCAGGGTGGTCTTATTGGGTCTGCTGGAGAATTGCCTGAGCGCTACATGCAAGCTGTCGTTTCTGGAACAGCTGCTTCAGGTTGATTTTTAGTTTGTGCTTGTTTTATATCTTGTCTCCTGTCCATGGTTTGGTTATCTGAAGTTTTTTTTTTAGTAGCTTGAAACTTGAAATTTGGAAGATCAAAGACGGTAGCTGTTACTGTTGATCGTTTGTCCCCCCACCCCTAAAAAAAGAAGTAAAAAACCCACACAGGCAGTCACTAAGTCAGGCACACACACACATAGAAGAATAGGGTAACAACAGGTCGAGTTTGTTGAACTTTAAGATGGCTCGAAAATTGCTGTCATCTTCTGTTTATGATGAATTGATGCTGTCATCTTCATGGCTAGCTCACTAGCCAAATGACAGAACAGAAAACAGATGCCTTTCCTGTGAAATTATGTTTTTGAAGAAATAGCATGAGCTTTGAGCAGATCGGGGAGGTGGCTATGGTAATAACAGCTCATTGGTGATATGATGCATTATGCAGTAGCTATGCCTATCGAGGCCTTACATTGGCTTGATTTTGTAGGAAGAGCTGAAATTTGTAGGAACTTCCAAAGGATCTCAGTGATATCCTTATTATGTGATTGCCTGGTGACACAGGAGACAACCTGTGATAAATGGCACTGTTCTGCCATTGAGCTATTAGGTTAAGTTCAAGGAGGATATATATGGAGATAAAGGATGATGATTTTTATTTCATTTGACCATCCGCCCTATTCCCTCCTTTGACCCTCTTGTGTTGAATGTAAGCAACTAGACTGATACAGATCGGATTTTGTATTCATTGCAGGGGTTCTTATCTCCTTTCTTAGGATTTTTACTAAAGCAGTGTACCCTCAAGACGCCAATGGTTTGAGAACTAGTGCCATCCTGTACTTCGTTGTTGGGATAATACTCATGGTCATCAGCCTTATCTCCTACAATGTGGCATATAAACGTCCTGTTATCAGATATTACAATGAGCTCAAACTGCAAGCTCTGAAAGAGGAAGAAGAGGAGAAAGGGACCTTGTCAGGTCCGTTGTGGGAGATCATAGGGAAAGTTAAATGGCACGGGCTTGGAATCGTGGTCATTTATATTGTAACTCTTTCGATATTTCCTGGGTTTGTTACTGAAGATGTACATTCAGAAACTCTTGGCGATTGGTATCCGATTCTTCTTCTTACGAGCTACAACATATCTGATTTCGTTGGCAAGTGTTTGACTGCTGTATATCTTCTTGAGAATGCAAATGTTGCCGTTGGTGCTTGTTTTGCTCGTTTACTGTTCTATCCTTTGTTTTTGGGATGCTTGTACGGTCCTCAATTCTTCCGGACAGAGATTCCTGTGACTCTGCTGACATGTTTACTGGGGCTGACTAATGGTTATATTACAAGCATTTTAATGATTTTAGCTCCCAAAACAGTTCAGCTGCAACATGCTGAAACAGCCGGGAATTTGCTTGTGCTGTTCTTGATTATCGGCCTAGCAATTGGTTCTGTTGCTTCTTGGTTTTGGGTCGTCTGATTCGAAATCAGTTTGTACTGCTTTGCTGGTTGATATTCGTTGAGATATGATGTCCTTCAGTCCTTGTTGTGTAAGTTAAAAATAGGGAGGGACTTGCAGCTGCTGCCGTGCGTTATGGCATGATCAGGTATCAGAACTGTAAAAATTCCTATGTTTTATCTTTACAGTTATGTCAGATTTGACTCCGCAAATGTTTGATTGTGTTGTATTACATAGAGGCATATAAATGTCACTAAAAGTTCCAGGCTTCTATCTTTTGGAATTTGGATTAAGGGATAAGTTCATAGCCATGATGCAAGCTGTTATATCAGTTAATATCTGTTGAATGATTTACATGGCTCAGTGTATGCTGAGATTCGCTTGAGCTGGTCCTGTGAACCTACTTATAGTTATGCAGTGCGGTGATACAGTTTGTACAGAGGCTGCCGCGCAAGCAAGGAACTGAAGGAAGTTGATACTGTCTCTTTGAATGCACATCTTTGCTAGAAAGAAAAAAGGGATTTTATATTGTGATACAGGTGCCTTCAGAAATTTATCTATACTATATAAAAAAATTGATTCAATTCTCTGGTTTATTGCGTTGAACAGAGCGTTGGTTCTTAGGTTGGACCAACATTGCGCAATGATCTGTAATTACGTGATCCTGGAAGGTTTAATCAATGCAACATGGAGAAACTGTTGCATGAAGTCAGAAATTATGTCTTCATGTGCTTCGCATCGTTAGATGGGCAGACATAACTTGCACCATCCAACATTAGCTGGCAAATTTCATTAATAGTGTTTCCTACTACCAGGTCACTACTTCAATATTTTAGTTTGCTATTGATCAAGTTGAACTCCAAGTTCTCAAAAAAAAAAGTGGAAGTTCAAGAATGGTTGCTCAATGACAAATCTAAGGAGCAAACAGAAATTACAATGTGTAATGTGTATACATCAGCAAGCAAATATAGATTATTCAAAACAGCAGAATTTGTAAATGCATTGCTGAAACAACTTTTATGAACAAATTTCATTGCTGAACAAGTATGTGACAGTATAATATGACTATATGATCTCTGTAGATCTGCAATATGAGCTTCAACAAAAAACCAGAAGCTCATTTGCCCTGATTAGCTCTCAAAAACTCGAGCTAATCTTCCAGAAGTACTAAACATCATTACATTGTTGTATATCTACATATGAACATAAAAACTTGGCAAAATTGAATCAAAGAATCAAAATAGTATAGGCAGGCTCAGTTTCACCACACATGGATAAAATTTTCGTGTGCCAAACCATGAGCCATAGAGAGCCGAGACGAATTCCTTTCCGAGTGCTCCTGCAGGATGCCGATGAGCGAGCTGGCCTTCTTGCTCGCCCTGGAGGTTCCCTCGGCCAGGACAGCATACAGAGCTCCCATAAGAGAAGTGTTCTTCACTAAAAATTCGACCACTTCTCTTCCACAATGTATAGACAACGCGAGCAACAAAGATACACAATGTTCCCTACCGAACTTGGATGAATCATCATACAAAGACGAACACATTAACCCCACAAGCATGTCCAAGGCCTTGGCACGGAGGATAGCCCTTGCTCCATCCGGCCTCTCAGCCAAGGCCGCGAGGACAGCCAATGAGTCAACAACGAGATCCTCTCTCTCAAATGTACCAATTAGAGAGACTAACAAAGGGACCAATCTAGCCCGAAGCACCCAATAGTAGTTGCTTTGGAGCATTAGGAGGGCATAGATAGCAACCAAGGCATTCTTCCTGCCCCGATCACCACCATTTCTGATCAATTCCACCAAGGATGTAATTGCATCAGAGTTATTTCCAATCAACCTCCTATACTCCTCCACCGAGGACAGATAAAACAGCGTGGCAGCAGCGTGCTGCCTCGCCTCTATCTTCAACCCGTTCTTAAGCACCCCAACAATCAAACCAATGCCACCATTGTCCACAATGGCAGCCTTGCTTTGAGGGTGCTTAGAGAGGTACAACAAGGCGGCACTGGAATGCTCTTGGGCGGTTGAATCTTTCGACAAAAGAAGACTCAACAAGTAACATATCGCCCTAGATTCCACAAAGCAACCCCTGTTAAATCCACTCCTCTTAGTAAGCAACCTAATCTCATAAGCCGCCTTACACTTCTCCTTACCCGATCCCATCATCAACTTAATCGACAAAAAATCCGCCACCATTCTAATCGCACCCTCAGCCACTAAACTCCCTACATTACACTCACCACTCTTTCCTACCCCCTTCTCCTTACCATCCACCTTAGGACACACCAAAGCTACCCCATTCTCCTCACAATACTTCTTAATAACCCCCTTGAGCACCAAATTCGGCACCAAGTCCAAGCTCTCAAGCATCTGCCCGGTCTTCGGGCAAACCGGGTTACCAGCCTTAAACCACTGAAGGATCGAAGCTCGGTCATAGGTATGACCTGACTCAATAGTCACTGGATCAACCATAACCTCTAGAGATATCGGACACTTTAAATCCTCCACATTCAAGCAACTAACTAAACCCTTTTTCCTCTCATTTTCAACCACCTCAACGGCTAGCTCATTTTCCTCAATGGCATCAAACAAGACACACCTAGCATAAACTAAAAACCCTAACAACTTACTCCCCTCATCATGGTCCCACCCTACCTCCTCTTCTAGAAACTTCACCATACTATTACACTCTCCCCAAGACTTGACACCCAAGTAATCGATAACCCTTTTAACTTCCTTAATATCAGGTATAACCCTTTTCTCAAACTTACTAAAAATAGAATGTACAACATTTAAAGACAAAACATCTTGACTTTCCACTTTAAACAGCTCACTTCTGCTCCCTTGTCTAATAACTAACCCGACATAACTCATCACTTCATCATTACAATCCAAACCAAGAATTTCCCATGAGAGAGAACGGACTCCAGACACAAGTGACACCACAAGAGCTTCAAACTCTTTAACTACCACTGCATGGTTAACCAACATCCACGCGCGCGCGTCCGGGCGCGTGAGGTCATGGAAAAGACACTGCAGCTTCTGCAAAACGACGTGGATGTTAATGAGAGAGAGAGTGATCGATCTGGGTAGCTTTGATTTGGTCTTATCGTTGAGTTCTTGGAAGATAACTTGCATGATCTCTACCAAGTTGATGACTTTCTTGGCGGTTTGTTTGTTGGGTGAGTGAACAAGGGTAGTTTTGTAATTGTATATTTGGGTGGTGAGAGAGAGGAGTGAGGTGATTAGTGTGGCGCGTGAGATACACGCGCATGGTTTTATTGCCGGGAATGTTAGTGTCCGGCGGTTTGTTTCTTGACCGTTGCTTATCATTTGGTTTTTCTTTTCCTTTATCTTTTTGGGTTTCTTTTGTTTTGTTTTTTTGGTTTGTTGTGTTTGGAAGGTTTTGAAAATGAAGATAAGCAAATGAGAGTATATATAGGTGGGAAAAGCGGAGGGACACGTGTCGGTATATAATGGGTTAGGGAGAGAAGAGATAGACGGGAGACATGCACGTGGGGAGGAAATGGATAGGCAAGTTCTTGGATTGTGGTACGAGGGAGGTGAGTGACTGACTATTTATCATTTGACGCGTGTCCTGTTATGGGAATTTGTTTTGTTACTTTATTTAAAATTTGTGAAAGTAATATCTGAATTTTTGATGAAAAAAATTAATATGAGAACTAAGGGTGTGTTTTGGTTGATTGAAAGAATATGAATTTATGAACTGAAACTGAATTGAACGAAAAAAAAAAACTGAACTTGAATTGAAAAAATGAAAACTAAATGAACTGGAAAAAATTGAATGGTAATATTACGGACGAACGAAACACAGCCTAAATGTTTTCAATGGGTAATCGCTAAGGTTTGCAAATTCTAATGTAAAGCCCTGTGTTTGTAAAAATCTAAGCCCTAGACATTATATTGAAAGTATTATTGTGTTCATCATATTGCCCAATAACTCAATATAGAGTTTTTTTTTGAATTCATCTCATATATGAGACTGATTGAGAGGGGTAATTAATATTTATCTGAGGCGTCATTAATAATTAATCGAGGAGTCAATTAAAGCCCAATCTCATATATGAAACAGATTCTTGACAATTTTTTGTGCTCATTATAATAGATCAAGAATTTAAAGATACACAAAATTATGCTATTGCATTACATGAAGCTAGGGACTAGGGAGTCATGAAGTTCAGGAAAAGCCAATATTTTTACGGTACATTAAGTTATATATATTTGGATTATATTGTCAATATTTTGACATAATCGATCCCTAAAAAGAACCATTTTGACATAATCAAACCTATAGTATAAGTTTAAATCTAGTCATTACATTTATTTATTTTTTCATCTCATCACCTATTAGACTCTTAAAAAGAACTAAAGCATTTTAGAGCTGAACTAATACTTTTGTTTCATTATTTCATCAATCAACTAATTTTCTTGTACTAATGAGATCTTTTCATCAATGACATATATACCAATAATCAAATATTGATATTGATATTAAGACTTCTTAAGTCACTAGCAGTGGCATATGTAGAAATTTATTTAAGTAGTGTCACTTAATCATAAGAGCGTGGTGTCACTACTCACTAGCTAACATAAATACCTCAAACAAATTACAAATATTTAACTACATTAATTGACTTTTTTGAAAAAAGAATTGGTATAAGATCAGTAGTCCGCCTTTGATCACTAGTTCCAAAGTTAACTAAACTTTTTTTGCTATAAAAGAAATTGAAAAGAACAAGGACTAATTCCTAGTAATCTTTACATAATTTCGTATGATGAACCATACATTGAGTTTGTTTGGTCGAAAATATCAACCTTGAATCTGTGTTATATATTTGGATTATCAAAGAACAGTGTCAGTTTTAACTTTTTAATAGGGAAATTTGATGCCACACCCCTTTTATATACAATAGTTTGTAAGGGCACCCATTTTATATTCAAATTTGTTTGGCACACCCCTTAAAACTTAAAAGTGTTGTTTAGATACCCCAAAATTGACCATTTGACCAAAAATCAATGCGGAATTCCCCTTTCTACCCCTGTTTGACCCAAGTTGACCATTTTATCAAAAATCAACCTATAATTATTTTTGATAAAATTCTAAATTATAGATAATTTTGAAAACTTATTAAAGGATAAACGAAAACAATCAGGGGTGAAAGATAAATTAGAGGAGTGTACGTGATGAGGAGGGGAGGGATATCGGGTTGTTTTTTTAATAAAATGGTCTATTTGGGTCAAATAGGGGTAAAAGAGAAATTTCAAGTTGATGTTTGGTCAAATGGTCAATTTTGAGGTGTCTAAACAACACTTTTTGATTTCAAGGGGTGTGCCAACATATTTAAGTATAAAAGGGGTGTCCTTACAAACTTCGATATTTAAAAGGGGTGTTCTAACAATTTTCCCGTCACAAACTAATTTGAAAAAGTAAGATTCATATGTGGTCGAGGGCTCTCAAAAAAAGAAGAAAAAAAGCACGGTCGAGGGAAGCAGGAGCCAGGAAGTGTGCTGAACTCAAATCCTTTGTCCTCGTCCTCTAAAACAAAATTGGCTTGTCCTGACCTTTAGCATTAGATTTTGTCACATCAAAAAATGATATAAGGTACAATTATCATCAGTACTACAGTAGTTTAAGATCGCACCTTCTTAGAAACAAGAATTCGTGCATGGTCATGGACTTATGGGCTACGTGGAAGGACGCAGCCCGCAGCCGACATTATTGTGAGAATCAGCAACCTCCAAACAGTGAAGGGGGGGGGGGGGGGGGGG
>ONZK01002439.1:10062-21633 GCA_900322385.1 Pharnaceum exiguum | reverse complement strand
TAAGCAAAACATAAGGAAGGTTCATATTATTTTCTACTGCTTGCTCCATTCTTCTCCTCCCAATCCCCAACACATGGAACACCAAGTTAATTACTAGTAACTAGTTATAAACAAACTTAGTGCACATTCAAATGGTTTTATAACATTTTGGACTTGTGGTTAGAATACGAATGAATGTTGTATATATAGTGAAAATGTCTCATTTAAGTATTTGCGTATGATCATGTAGGTTCAGGGATCGCTTCCAAGAATTACTACAATCATGGTTTCTTCAGTGCTGCTATCAAAGCTCCTGCTGGCTTTACTTCTGGTGTTGTGCTTGCATTTTATGTAAGTTCTATAGCCTTATGTTATTTTTCAGCATTCTTTGGCTAATGTCCTTCTAGAGATACACTATCAGCTCAATCAGTACAATGACTTTCCTGCTTCCCTACACTTATGAATAATGATGGCATAGAAGAAGTTCGAATTTTTTTATACATGTTTTATATCAGATGATGGATGTGTAAGAACATTGAGTAAAGAGCAGCTGACATTTATTTTTTTTCTCTTGTGCACTTCAGTTATCAAATTGGGATATCCACCAACACAACCACGACGAAATCGATTTCGAATTACTAGGGCACCAGAACCACAAAGAATGGGTTCTGCAGACCAACATGTATGGCAATGGGAGTGTTAGCACTGGCAGAGAAGAGAAATATCGGCTTTGGTTCGACCCATCTGCACAATTCCATGAGTACAGCATTATATGGAACAACCATCACATTGTGTAAGCCAACCTTAATTAGTAACGCCTACCAAACATAGGACTATAGGAGTAACACATTAAATTCTGTACATTGTGTGGTGTGCATTCACGTCACAACCAAATTATGTGTATGACAGTAATGCCTACAGCTGAGAATCTAATCAATCTATGTCCTTTTATGTCTTTTGGAACAACTTTCTTATGTTACTGTTATGTTATGATATGCAGGTTTCTAGTGGACAACATACCAGTAAGAGAAGTTGTACATACACAAGCCATATCCAAGGTCTACCCATCAAAGCCCATGGCAGTGTACGCAACGATATGGGACGGATCCGAATGGGCGACCCACGGAGGAAAATACCCGGTTAATTATCGTTACGCCCCGTTTGTAGCATCCTTGGGAGAAATGGAGATGAGTGGCTGCATTTTCGACCCGAAAGACGTTTCGGGTAAATCATGTTCTAAGAGTAGTGACCCTTCAAGTTTGGACCCAATTGATGGTGATGATTTCATTAAGCTATCAAACCAGCAAGTTCAGGGACTACAATGGGTAAGAAACAAGCAAATGACTTACTCCTACTGTAAAGACAAACGTAGATACAAGGTCATGCCTCAAGAATGTACCTCAAAATAACAAGAGATTACTTGATTTTACAATTGATTTTACAATTCAATGGATATGACATTGTTAAGACGACGTACTAGAGACGACATTGATGATTTATATGTAATGATTATGTAATTATTAGTGGCATGGACATTTGTACTATCAAATCCAATTGTCAGAAAGCAGAATTTTTATTGTTCATGATATGACTCTTTTGTTTCTACTAGATAAAGGTTATCCTAAGAAGTTGTAACTCACACGAAAATTAATCATATACTTTGAATTCTTGATACTAAGCTGACTTTTGGCCTTTATTCTTGGTCTGTTTTCTGAAAACGAAAACAATACAAGTTACCATCATACACTCGAAATGTAGTACAAACAGTGAGATTAAGATCCACAGAAGAGCATGTACACATTGGATGCTGAGTAGAACCATGCATACTCCAATGTCTCAATCAAAGACAGCTATTAACATTAAGAGAGAGGAGAGGCATAATACCTTGAGCTGGATCACAGAATAACTCTGATTAATTGATAGGGTCGTTTTTATGGTATTATGAGCTTGGATATGGAATTGCAGTTGCCTTAGTTGACTCTTACATGATATATTTGGTTGAAAGAATACACCCAATTGAAGGAAAGAAATGAAGTGGTGGACAATTGACCAAGATGAAAAAGGGTATAAAATGAAAAAGCTCATCATCTAGTGGGGTATCAGGGTAATGGCCAGGGGACCAGGGTATACCATTAGCATATGCAACACTTTTTTTTTTTGACAGTTCCTGGTTATTGTTGGTTGAGCATCTTCAGTGCTCTTCTGGTTGTGTATTATGACATTTCTTTGTGAATTTGAAATAGTAAAGCTAAGGTGCAGAGTACTCACATTCTCTGTTGAAAATACCATCATCCTGAAGATGAAACTTTGTTCTGAGAGCCAAGTAATCAAGCATAAATATAGCAAAGTTTGATACTTTGATCACAGTTCTTGCATATTTAGACACAAATTGATAAGAAAACTGTGGATAGTTGGACAATTATCGGAGTATTATTCATGACTTGATTGGATGTTTAATACTATCAAGAGAATGACTAGTAGGTCTAGTACTATAAGAGTGTTAGTAGGGGCCATGTATAGATTTGTGGGCCTTTAAACATGAGAACCCTACCAGTGATGACATAACAGTTAAAGGTGGATTTCAGCAAGATTTCTTTGTTCATTACTAGTGAATCATGGAAGAAGTCACATTATCATTGATCAGTTAGTTAGTAGACTAAAGAGGTCCTATAGCCATGTGATCCTGCCTATTCATTTTGTTAGATATTTACCTTGCTGGGTAATGCAGTGTGCAGGGGATCTTCTGTTTGATTGTTTCCTGTTTTGTCTTGTAAGTTGTAACCCTATCAACTTGCAAAAAGATTGTCAAAATTGGGTTCCCTGGGCTCAGATCGTAGTGTACGTAACATTGATCAGAACCCTGCACTGCTTTGATTAAAAGAAGTCCAGCTAGCAGCTAATAAGTCTGGTCAGAACAAATAGAGTCAGAGCTTTGGCTACCAGTGTTACTCCGACACTTCACAAACATGCCTTGTCGAGTGTCAGACACTCAGACACGACACTTGGACACTTCATTTTCCACCAGAATCTTGAAATTTGTCCGAAAATAGCCGTGTCTGTCACTCCGACACCGTGTCTGACACGACACTAGTCGACGACTCGACGTGTCTGAGCAAATATACTGGCTACAGTAGTACAGCTTACAGTACATGATACCATGAAGAAAATTCAACATTTACACTGCCGGCATAATTCATAATCACAAATGACTCATTTCGGGAGAAGTACCAACAAAATGTCGTTTCTTGAAAGTTGATAACAAGTTGAGTAACCTTGCGCTGGATTCAACAAAATCAGGGAGTGCTTGACTTGCTGGTATAGTAGCTAATAACAACCACAAATATTAAAATTGTAAAGACAGGAGTGACTAACAACCAAGATAATGCCAGCTTTGAATAACAGGTCTTGGCTAACAACCAAATAATCAACATCATTAAGGGTTGCTATCCTCTACAGATTAAAGTTTTGTCACCACCATGATCGTCATCATCAATGAAGATAATATAGAAGTCATAGATTAATTAAAGACAGCCGCATATTCCTCTGCGCAAGGGTAACATCAAGCAGGAGGAAGAGAACAATCTTGCTTAAAACAGTCTACAACCAGGCTGGATTCTTCAAGGCAGTGACAACAGACTTCACCTGCAAGTAGTTTTTCAGGCTGTAAATGCCCTTCTCCCTCCCAATTCCGCTCTCTTTGTACCCACCAAAGGGGATTGCAGCATCAAAAACGTCGTAACAGTTGATCCAGATTGTACCAGCCTTAAGTGCACGTGAAAGGGTGTTGGCAGTATCAAGGTTTTGGGTGAAAACTCCTGCGGCTAGCCCATAGTTCGAGTCATTTGCTCGACGAACCACTTCATCCAAGTGCCTGTGTAAATCAATGGAAAATATTCAAGGACAAGGTTCAAATGTTGAAACTGCTTCAGTAAGCTCATGTCTAATGAGTAATGACAATAGCAAATATAATACTGTTGAAATGCATTGAAAGTAAAACTGTCGACCTTTAATGGTTATAGCTTTTCTGAGTCACCATTGGGGAACTTCAAAAAGCATAAAACATATTGTTGTGAATTTCATGTGTCTTATTAGTTATTACAATAGCAAGAAGCTCACTAGAGAGAACAGAAAGCATCCATGTTCTTCACTTCCATTGCCAGTTATTCACATTCCATAAGTTGAGTATGCAAAACATGAAGGTAGTTTCCAAAATTTGCATACTTAATATTTTGATAGACTCCTTGCTTGCATGTATGAACGAAATACAAAATTGATACTCACTTGAATTTTAAAATAGTCTGCACGGGGCCAAATATTTCATCCTTTGCAATCAACATATCATCCTGGGTAGGGGAAATATATGAACATTATAGCGTGCCTAGTCGTGTACCAAATGTTACAGTAAGATTAAAAAGGAACTAGAGTTTTGGCATGTATACCGTCACATTCGAGAAAACTGTGGGCTTGATGTAGTACCCCTTTGAACCGATTTTGTCTCCTCCAGTTTCTAAGGTGGCTCCACTTTCCACACCTGCTCTGATGTAGCCTAGTATCTTGTTGAACTGCTCTGGGTCAATCTATACAGTGCAAATTTGCGGTGATTAACTTATCTAATAAATATTTGTCTACCAATAACATTACTTCAGATAAATGAGTCTAATATGAAAAGTTGCTGTGGTGCAGAGGCGGCAGAAACACAACTAATCCTACAAAGATGTACTTACTTGAGGACCTTGTTCAATACCCTGCTTAAATGGATCACCCACAGTACGCTTTTCTGCCCGGATTCTTGCTTTCTCAACAAACTCGTCATATATGCTTTCATGGACAAAGGTACGAGAGCCTGCACAACAACATTGCCCCTGGAAACAGAAGAGAATTAGCATTGAATAAATAAAGCTTCTGTATATCTTGAAGAAGGGAAACAGTGTAAGTGATAAGCACCTGATTGAAAAATAGAGCAAAGTGAGCTGCCTCTACAGCGCTATCTATATCTGCATCTTCGCATATGATAAACGGAGATTTCCCACCAAGCTCTAAAGTCACAGGTTTGAGATTGCTCTTTGCTGCCAACTCAAGAACAATCCTGCCAGTGCTAGTCGATCCGGTGAATGCTAACTGTGATGACAAAGATTTCATCAGTTAAAAAAGGAGCATCAACTGAAAAACAATCATCAAGGTGACCTGATAAACCGAAATTTCAAGATTGAACTTGACATCCTCATCACATGTTGAATAATAATTACAGTAGTTCAGGTAGTTTCAGGTATCTAACTTCAAGGGGTTTACTACACTATGAACCAGTTAACAGGAGCTAGCCGCCCTTTGGCCCTTGAGAGTAATAAGTTTTTCAGTATCACATATATAAGTAATAAGAAAGCAATCATCTTACCTTAAGGAAGCTCAGATGCAGAGATGGGACTTGGAAAAATTAACATCCGGCTTATACTAAGGTAAATAAGCACCAAGAGACGAAAGGAAGCCCTGTTACCTTGTCTACTTCCTTGTGAGAGCATAGGGCAGCTCCAGCAGTTGGGCCGAATCCTGAAATCACATTTAGAACACCTGGAGGAAGACCAGCCTGCATCAAGAAACATATTAAAAACTGTTATTAACAATGCCAAACAAATTTCTCCATGAACACTAGTGACATGGTTGCACACTTGATTCCTGCTATGAGAAACTACGGTTTTATTTTTCCACAGCTAGATTGCCTACATTTGCCTCCTGTCTAAATCTTCTATCCACTCTCATGCAAGTCCTGATGAACTTACAATGTGGATATGAATCTTCAGCTTTATCTTCTTCTATCTAATTTTATTTTCTGAGCTGAAATTGATAAACTACAGGAATTACTCCAAGAAAGCTGAGGGAAACACGAAAGTCCAAAGAACTCTCAAGCCCTTGATGATGAGTTAAGAAATTAAGGTTGTAACTAAAGAATCCCCTCATATGTCAAGGTTGAGCTTTGAGGCTGAAATGAAAGCTTCATATTCCCCTTGTAGTTAGAAGGCAAGATCATTCCTGTTTCCCTGTGACTTTCTGAGATTTAGTTAAAGATCCATATACAACAGCCCCTTTGGAGATCAATAGACCAGAACTCAGAAGTGAGATCCCTACCATTCCAAGTACTCTTTCCGTCCCGTATAATTTGTCCACTAGCTCGTGTAATTTTAACTATCAAGTGGACAAGTAATTCTGGATGGAAGGAGTATAACCACGAGAAGAAGAGGGTTTTTGTGTCAGAAAGAAATACCTCATGAAGTAGATTTGATACATAGAGCGCTGACAAAGGTGTCTGCTCTGCAGTCTTCAGAACAATAGCATTGCCACATGCCAATGCAGGTCCAACCTTCCAAGCATACATGAGAAGAGGGAAGTTCCATGGAATAATCTGCCCTGCCACTCCGATAGGTTCATGCAATACTTGCACATGATATGGTCCATCTGCGGGTACTGTCAGGCCATGTATCTTGTCTGACCAACCTGATGATGCAAGGGAACAATTTTCTTATGTTAGCATACCATTTCAAGGATAACTGGGACAACTCTCCGTTAGTCACTTAGTCTCTTCTAAATTATACGTACCAATAAGAGCCCAAGAGAATTATGAAAGTTTAGAGTAGGAGCAGCTTATTCATACCGCACTCTAGAATGAAAAGAAAGGAAGAGAGATTAAAAAAAAAAACTACTCCACATTACATACCAGCATAATACCGGAACAGACGTGCAAGCATTGGTACTTCAATTTTCGCAGATTGCTCATACGGCTTCCCATTGTCCCATGTTTCCAGAGCAGCTATTGCGTCATTATGCTTTTCAACAAGATCAGCAAATTTATACAGGACTTTCGACCTTTCCTGCATGAACCACGGAAAAAGAGAAATTAGTTTTCCAGAACATAGATATCATTTCTGTCTACTGCTTATGTATATTTCATTTCAGAAGTTAAAATACATAGGCAGTCATCTTTGGCCATGGTCCTTCATCAAATGCCTTCCGAGCTGCAGCTACAGCCCTGTTTACATCTTCTGCATCTCCTTCGGCAACATCAGTAATAACATTCCCAGTCCTGGGATCCACTGTATGAAAAGTCTTCCCTGGAAAATGGACATAAGCATGAGAATGATAACATCTTCCTCAACTTTTCATTTAAAAAGGTTGCAGAAAGTAGAAACTGAAATATAAACCTGATGCTGCATCCACAAATTGACCATTAATCAAGAGTTTATTAAAGTTGATGTCTACTGGTGGACTGATTGGTTCGTCAATTGCAGCAGCAGTGCTGTATCTGCTGTATAGTCCACTCCTTGTACAGGATGCCTTCCCTGATTAACCACATAATTGAATAGTTTAGCAATTATATCATGCATCATTTGACAATTTTTTTGCAATATACTATGTATTAATCACAAGCCAACCAATTAGATATTGTGAAGCACATTATCTCAAACACTGGTTGGTCAGATGATGAAGACTCAGCTCCATCTCCATATTTTGACAATGTACATGGTAATATGGAGCAGCAAATATCATGCAAGCTTTTTCACCGCAATCAAGTGAATACTTGGAACCCGAATTCCTCATCAGGAGATTCCGTATACTTCGTGTATGAAAACCCGTGATGATAGGAAATGCAACTTTATTCAGTAGTGCGTCACAGAAGAGCTAACTAGTATCGGCAGTCAGGTAAAGAACAATACTTATCTCCCTCTATAATTCATTTGAAGCCACAAGCACATTTATAACTTTAGTTAAAACTCTCTCTGATCCTAAGAAAGCCTCTTCTGTTTAAAGAGAACATGAGATACCATGGATAGGCCGCCAATTGATGGAAAGAAACTATACTAATAAGTCGACTACTAATTCAGTAATTCAGGTTCTGGATGGAGGGAGTATCTGATATCAGATACTGATACATGATGCATACTGCAGTGCAACTGAATAAGATTGGTATTGACAATGGACCTAATTGATACACCAACTCCTATGACATTACAGCCTACCAAATGAAGGTCACTGTCAGTACCATGATACTGTACTAGCTACTACTGATCAGCTCTCAATCTGATGGCATTATAGCTGAGCAAGAGGGGTCATTTTACAAGTACAAGCACATGCTAGCCTTTTTAGTTAATGGAGCCAAAACTAAGTGCTTGAGAAATGATTTACAAGAAGGCCAAAGGTGAATACTTTTTGCTAAAGAAAAATCGATTCTCTTAATCTGATGCCATATATCCGGGTAGGGAATCACACTCTTACAGGACCTACACACACGTTACACCTCTCTAATAAATGGACAAAAAATCAATGACTTTTGAATAAGATCAAAAAGAAGCTCAGAATTGTCAATTGTGTATACTTTTTGGTAATCTTCAACCAACAAAAAGAAACCAAATGATACCAAGTGATGGCTCAGGAGAGTAAGGAGGACCATCCCTCACGGACCCTTAGAAATCCGAAAAGAGACAAAACACTCAACACTCATTGATGTTTTGGTAGAGAGTTGCTCAAGTGGTAAAAAGTACACCTTCAACCCTTAAGGTGCGGAGCTCAATTCTTATCGGCCTCATTGTCTCCCTATAAAAAAAAAACATATTTCCAAAAGAATAAGAACTAACAAACAAATTTTCATGTTTCTTTCATTGGCGATTTACATTAGAACGTGGGATCATCAGATAAAAGCATCTTTACTACACAGGTAGAGTTGCGTACATGACTACATGAGTACACCCTCCTATACTCATATCATTAACCAATACTCCTTCCGGTTTTTAGTTTTCTTATGGTTCACTTTAGCACAAGTTTTTAGGAGCCCCAATTATGAGGGTACAATAACGATAATGCCCTAATGAGTTATGTGCAATTACTAAAAATGCCATTGAAAGAAATATAAAAAAATAAAAAGGGGGCAAGAGCACATGGGATGGGGAGAGGAGTTAGTGAGTGGGAGAATAAAATAATGGGGAAGTGAGAGAGTTGTGAGAGAGGGATAAAAGGGTAATTTTATGTATGGGTCCAACCCAAATAAGGAAATCTATAAGTTAAATAAAAACCAACCCAAAATGGTATTCCATAAGAAAAAAGAAAACCGGAGGGAGTAGCCATTAGTGGCATGGCATCCATTTGGCGCTATTGTAGACTTGTAGTAGATGAGTAGGCTCACAAGTCAAAACTCACAACTCACAAGTTGCACAATGCACAATTGTGGAAACAGTGGGTGTATCGAATAATAATGTACCCAAAAGAGTCACATTTCACTAGTTCAGTCACCTTTCAGATAGTAACGTTGGAATTCATAAAGTTAACAACTTGCATTCCAGTTATAACACTTCCATCCAAAACCCAATTGAATTATGTCGGTCTATTAAAGATATTTTAGGAACTACTCCTGTTTAGAGTGTTGGCTTATGTGAGCAGTCTTATTAACTCAATTCATAGCCACGTGATGGAAATGCAAGTATTTGGCGAAGAAAACAGTAAGGTTATGGCCTTGTTTGAAAGAAAGTAGTTGAGTTATTAGATAGTTCTCCGTAATTGTTTGGTACATTTACAATGAGCCGTCCTAAGTTTTGTAGCCGTCCTAAGTAACGATATGTCATTTACAGAATTTGGTGAAAAAGCCTAAAAGTATTCTTCGCCAAACATCACAAGACGACTCCTCTTAAAACTACAAAATGCTACCGCTCTTGCTAACTACTCTTTGCCAAATAAGATGGTAGTTGATAGAATTCTAATAGGCATGATAACCACCCTTTGTGTGTATCCATTATTGGCTAATGGACGCTAAAGGACTTGCTTTATCCTTACAAGTGTAGACGTGTAGAACTGGTTAATATGTGTGACACTTTGCTCATTACTGATTATTAAAACAAAAAGAAAGTCATTCAGTGGATAAAATAGACTTTTGTAACCATGTTTTGTTAACTAGATCAAACATGCAAACAAAAATAAAACTACATACCATCATGGATCAATCTCAATTATAACATCACAGTGTGATAAAGTTGAATGCAAAACAATGAAACCATGATCATTGATCAATGATAAAGAAAGAATGTACATGCCATCAAAGTGTATAAACAAGAAGCATTTTGTTGGTGTAAAACAAGAAGATGATCATATAATGAATTACCAGGGAAGAGATGCTTAGACAGTGAGCGAGAAATAAGAGATGAGACCCTTCTGCTAGCCATTTCAACTAACTGATCACAAGATGAGTGAGTGAGTGAGATAGAGAGACAGAGAGAGAAACGGATAGAGAGAGACTGAGAGAGATGTTATGGTATGTGCTCTATCTGTCTCTCGTAGAAGATGTTACAAATGTATGATCGATCTCCTAATATACAGGGAAGGGAACAAAAGAAAATGAAAAGGAGTGTAAATGCATGATCGATGATGGGAAACCAAAGCAACAACACTTTTCCAACTTGTTCACTACAAGAACGTTACTACCTTACGAGGCAAAAAACTTGACTAGGAAAATTCAACCAACTACCCCCAAAATAGAGGAGCCAACAAAATTATTTCTTTTTAGAAAAAACTTGTATTTTTTCAATCATTAAGACACAATCTCCATAAGAGCATCTCCAATGGGATTGCTTAGTTGGTGCTTGTGAGAATATAAACTGAACATAACTGATATATTTTTTAAATTTTAAAAATATAAATGAATTAATTATAAAGGGCTTCCCTCTCAAGAGAGTCTCGAGAGAGGATAAGACTCTAAATAAAAAAGAAATTAATATACTTTTATAACCGAATATTATTTACGGGAAAATACCCGAAAAATTAAATCTGGTCCAAATCAAGTAGTATATGTTTCGTGTAAGTTTTCCAAATATGGAAAATAAGCAAAATGTCCATATTCCAATGGTAACTTGGACATTTGGGTCAAATAATCTGATTTTGTTATCTGCTTAAACAGCTCACATTATTTCGGACGTGTCAAAGGTAGGCAACTTGAACAATGATCATGATAAGGGGCTTGAGTCGGTGAGTCACAGTCCACGCATGAGATTTTTCTCAAGTGCGTGTATAAGCATGATGGATAAGTAGTTTTTACCTTCTAAAGCAAAAAGGAATCATGGTGTTTTGGTAGGAATATTTTTTTTATAAACCCGTTTTATATTAGGTATTAATTACCTATCGACTAGACAATAATGACCCTCTGCTACGTAATAATGACCCTCCTCACCCAGTCTCATATCGTGAAACGAGTTCACAAAAATTCCCTCATTTGGTAGAAATATATTTGCACTACCTATCTACCATTACTGTAAAGATAGAATTTGTACCCATCATGATATTTTTCCCTTTGCGTTCTATATAACTTGAATGAATTTACAAGTCAATTCATAGTTCAAATTGATAGAGGCTTGTTTTTTTTAGAGCTAAACTTTACTAAATTGAATTGGACTGAACATAACTTTTGAGCTAAACTGAGATGACTGAAAAAAAAACAGATTTTTTGTTCAATTCTCTAAACATGTTATTATTGGAGTAAAAACTAGTACAAAGTAAGGGCACACTACGAAATCAAAATTTCAATCTTGGACGGTTGAGTTAGGTGAACAAGAAGTTTTTTTTTTT
>ONZK01002438.1:13248-26504 GCA_900322385.1 Pharnaceum exiguum | reverse complement strand
TAATCCCAATCCCCATCCCTTCTTAATCCCCATCCATGTAACCAAATAAGGGATTAATAAAACATGGACTAATAATCCCAATCCCTTCCCCCTAATCCCTCATACCAAACGAGCCGTTAAGGTTCTAATCCCTTGTTCATTGCAATTTGCAAGTTTGCAACCCTGCCATCAACAAGCTTCAATAAGTCATCAAGTTAAGACCACTAGTACGTACATCACTCCCTGTGACAACTCTTGAGTGATCCACATCGTATCTACAAAAATGAGGTTGTTGGTGGAACATAGTTCCAAGAATGTGCAACTCAATGAGGTACATCGTGGTCCTATAAACCCATAATAATATACCCCTACAAGACAAAAGACTGGATAGATGAAAACGCTAGCAGGTACTGGCCGGATTCACGAGAAAACAGTACGAGTACAATATAAACTTGCCGAAAGTCCGAAACTGTGTTAAATATAGCGGGTTGGCTAGGAGAGACAAATAGAATTGTGATTCGATGGCAGAAACCTAAAATGACTAGAAAACATGAATGACAATACTGTTCTTGTGTTGTAATACATATACATTGGTCATCACTGAGCTTAAATTCTAATTTTTAGCACCTTGCAGTGCATACTGTTGTACTGTTGTAGTAGGTTTCTACGATCATGTTGAGATTGTAGACGACGTTGTGCGGTTTTGCGGTGACCTCATAGAGGACGACAGAGAGATCGAGCGTGGGATTTGCAGTGTCTCAAGGGTTCCTTCCAGCATTTCCACCACTTTACTCATTGCTGGTCGACTAGAAGGGTTGGTTTGTACGCACCATAAGCTCACCAAAATCAGCTTCCTCTGTAGCTCTTTCTCTTCCATATTCATAGTATCTTCATCGTCGTCATCCTCTCCTGCTTCAAGCTGCTTGTATATCCATTGAGGAAAATACTGATCACCACTATGATCATCACCTCTAGCATCAGCTTGTCTTCTGCAACCGACCATCTCTAGAACCAACATGCCGTAGCTGTAGACATCTGATTTGTTGGAGACACCACCAAAACTTCGGAGAAATACCTCAGGAGCTATGTATCCGACAGTTCCTCTAGCTTCTGACATTGATATGAGGCTGTCCTTTTGGGGACATGACTTTGCCAGGCCAAAATCAGAAATTTTTGGGCAAAAGTTTTCATCTAGTAAAATGTTGTGAGGCTTGATGTCGAAGTGTAAAATTCTTGTGTTACAGCCTCGGTGCAAGTACTCCAGACCTCTTGCAATACCGATAGCTATTTGGTGTAGCTTTTCCCATTCAAGTTTCTGATGGTTGTTTCCCCCATATACAAACTTCTCAAGTGATCCATTGGACATGAACTCATATACCAGAGCTCGTTTTTGGCCCTCATAACAGAACCCCAAAAGTGTGACAACATTAACATGGTTGGTCATTCCAATACTTGCAACCTCGTTAATGAAATCATCTCCATCTCCTTTTGATTTCTTCAAAATTTTAACTGCAACCAGATGGCCATTCTGAAGGTATCCTTTGTACACTGCTCCATAGCCTCCTTCACCTAGCTTATCGTTAAATGAATTCGTAATCTTCTTCAAATCTGTATAGGTGTACCTTTTCGGACCAGGGGATCCATAACTTCTGAGGAAAGCCTCAACATCTTGCTTCCTTTTTGTCTGGGAAGGGTCTTGCATAACTGTGGATTTCCTTTTGCAATAGCAGACTACAATAGCTGCAAAGAGTAACCCTGCTCCTGAAAAGGAAGCTGCAGGACAGCCCATGAAAAGAGATCATTTCCTATGTCTACCGTCTAGGCGTCTACGACTATACCGCAATAGAGTTGGTCAGCAATTGAGCATAAAGCCAAAACTGAGACGTCTTAAGGATAAATCATAAATATAAGATGTCAGAAAGAAACGTCACCTAATAGCGCGATCTCAAGCTTTGTCAGAGTCCTCTTGTCTGAAGAGGATCCTGCATCATAGTGTACCATTTCCATAAGGGAGGGAACAGATAGAAATTTTAACAAAACAGAACATATAGCCTTTAGCAGATTGGATACCTGGAAAAGGACACTTTGCTTTGTCAGGGCAAAAGCAGAAGAACTTATTAGAAAGCCAATCATGCCCACAATGTCCTCCTGTTTTGAGGCACTCATCACACAAATGATTATTTGCAGACCATTTAAGCTGGAATCCATGCCAAGCGCCTCTACTGATGTCAAGTATAGTGTTGGACTTGTCAGCTGCAGCATTGTCCGACGTTTGAACTGGAAGGAAAAGATGTTCTCGGCACGATCCTTTCGTTATGTTGTTGTTGGACATCATCTTATTAGTTAGGAAGCAAACTGGAAGATCTTCATTAGAGCTCATTGGACAAGAGTACACCATAACTTTGAGGGTCGCAGAAGAGCATACTGAGGAACAATTACCATACATTAGAGTGACGTTCTCATTGGCAGCCGTGTACTGGAATATCGAAAAATCAATAGTTATGTTGACTACATCAGATGGGCACCCAGACCTCTTGAAATAATCTTCTCTAGAAGCGTTGATTGTGGAGGATGTGGAGTTGATTCCAAGTACATTGAAAGTCTGGGACACCATTTTAATCTGGATTGGCTCACTAGTTTGATCACATTTCAGTAGCTCGAACCCCGGGTGGCCACAGTATGCTGGCCTGTTCAGTCCATAGAAAGGATAACTTATATCAGTTATGTTCCCACAACTGAATGTCTGGCTGCAGGCCTTGAACTCTTTGCTATGGCCACATAGTGATGTAGGAAACTTGGTAAAGGTCAGGAGAATGAAGAAGGTGTATGTGAATGCAGAGGAAGATGCAGTAGAGACTTCCATCTGGATGAAGAAAAAAATGATTGTCAAAGATACACCTTGCAAGCTGAAGTGCTGAACTCTTTTTTTGTTCTTTATGAGGGGAGCTAAAGTTGCAGGTTAACATTATTGGAAGATGATGTGGATTATATTTATGGTCAAAGTCAACCAAATGCTGCTTGTTCACTCCATCTTAATGAAGTAGCACTGTAGCTTTCAACTCAAAAATTAAAATGATATAAAAAAAAGTAAGTACAGTAGCAGATTAGCAGGGACTTTCGTGTGTTGGTGTGGGTTTTTTTTTTTTTTTGGAATTTTTTTTTTTTGAGGGTAAGAAATGTATTAAGAATTTAGGAGAGTCTCCTCTCGAGAAAAACTTCTAACCTGCCCTGGTAAAGAACCGTATCTGAGTGTGTCTGTAGAAGCTGGAATGAAGGGCAGAGAGCAAAGGGATTCAGATAAATATCTGAACATCTGCAAGTGTGACATTACATGGAGGAGAATACATCTGATTGGGGAAATGAACTTGTCAATCTATCCAACTTGCTGAGGTAGGGACTACGTACCCTGCTATTCATTGTGATGCACTGTGACGTTTGAGAGGCTTTGGGAGCCTTCATTGTCTTTCAGAAAGTCCCCGTTCTTCCTCCTTTGTACAAATTTTCAAACTACTGTAATATTTTGTTAACTTCAACAGTATGACAATAAAATTTACATACGTTGTTTATCGAACGATGAAAGATGTGTTTTGAGTTCAGCTTGAATAGTAGCTTTGAAATTTCAAGTTCGTTTAGTCTCACAACAATAGTACTAATCCGTAGTGCAAATCAGCAAATGCCAAATGGCAATCAGTCAGACAGATTGAAAACGAAAATGACAGAGGGACAACTGCAAGCTTATGACTGCACTTATAAAATGTTTTGCATGGGAAGGCAGTAAAAAGAATGACATAGAAAGTTTTTGTTTAATTAAAGTTCAAAGCTTTGACATGATCATGTGGACACTCTTTGGCGCTGTATTGAGAAAGACAGATAAAGTCAAGGTATTCCGCACTCAAGAAATAAAAACTTTAGTAGGTGCATTAAGGCCTAAGCCAGTATCCATGGAGTCAACGCCTGAGCCAAAAAATATTGAGCTCTAACTTCATCTAGACTTTGCCTTCAAAAAAAAAACTTCATCTAGATCAAGGATTGAACGAACTTTACTCAGTACTCAGTACTCACCCACCTCCCAGCGCTAAAGCTATTTGCTATTTGTTCCTTCACTTTACACACCATAGGGATATCAAAGCTTGAGTGATATATGAACTCCTTTATATTTCCTTCCTCAGTAGTCAGTACTACCTATGGTAATATGGCAACAGAGCAGAAGCTATACTTCATAATACTAGTAATAATGTCACCAGAGGGAGTTGGGTTCACTTGTCATCCGTGCCCAAAAAAAAAAAACTATACTCAATAACCAACTAAAGCAAACATCAGTCTCCTTAACTTGTTGTTCTCCAATTACCAAAAAAAAACTTATTGTTCTCTCCTGCTCTAACTTCATGACTTAACACAAACGTACAAACTTTTATCAGCGCCAAATCATGCAAACTTTTAGCACACAAAACTCCAGACTTCCAGTACAGAAGTGATAGTCAAGTCGTTGTGTCAGATATGAGAAAATATACATCACAACTGACAGATCGATTATCAAAATCAAACAAACTGGAAACGCATACAAGCATTTGAAACCATACTTGTATTACTCAGGGTGCACCTCGTTCTATGTAGATCTCGACACAATACATGATGCACAAGTTACTTTTTCTAAGCTATACATTTTAGTTAATTATGGAGGTACAAAAGGGCATGCGCGTACACCTGATCTTCAACAGCAATGACAGACAACGCAGTGAGGTGTATCTCTGCGAAACATGGCCTTTAGCACGTGTTATCAGCGAGAGTTAGTGAGATTAGCGTAGATCAAAGATTTCAAATCTCAAATTTGGGTTGATATACACATGTGAGCACTGCTCATATAAGGGCCTCCCGTCGTTTGCATCACGGTGAGGATGGAACCCCTTCTCTGGGCATTCTCTAAGGATGCTCATCCCACTAGGGTCAGTCAGTCGGAAAATCCCATGGCTCCTGGAGGACATTAATCAGCTATCAGAGTTCTAAACAACAGCAAAAATCATCCTGCACCTAGTTGCATTTGCATTGAAGGGGAGACTACAGTCCATCCTTCAGAGCTGAGAATTGTTGTTCATAATTCAGCTTCCCCTTGCCTTTTTATACATTTTTCACTATTTCAATATGTTGACATCTCCAATGTCCCCTCTTTTCCATACAAGATGACCCCCTATGAGAAATGGTCCTATAAGGTTCCAAACAATTAACACATGGAAAATACTTTGCCTTTGTAATGGAAAAGCAAGCAATAATATATTGCAGAATTGTAGGTATAACATTACAAATTTACAAGCCAGCCACTGATCAAGCGTTCAGCACAACAATGCATGAATTACGTACCTTGTCTTATCAGTTGGAGCCACCACAATGGCTATGGCCTCTGGTACCATTATCTGTAAAGAAAGAAAGACATGATAAGGAGAGAGAGTAGGGTATTCTTCAACATAGTTCCACACAAGACATGCATTGCAGATTTGCAGGGCACCTGGTTCATTCATTCCATCTTTTACACCCGTGCCCTACCATACCACAAAGACATCGTAGCTACTGAAGGTTCTTTGGTTCATTTTTCCACGAGACTTATTATCTTGCAAGTATATACATTTCTAGCCAAAATCATCAGCTCTATAAAAAACGAGACACCAAGGAAACTGACAATCCAACAATTTTTCTTTTGTTGAAAGGTGACAATCCTACAGTTGTAACTTAATCCGTCAAATAATTTCAATAGAAACAAAAGGCACTTTGAGATAGAAACTAGTGAAAATCAAACTAGCAGTAGCAATTACCTTAGCATATTACCTGATATGGAAACTGTGTATGGAGATCTATCGAAGACATAAAACAGCTTTGGGAAGGATGTGTCTGAAATAAAGGGGGTAAAGAAAAGAAAGTAAGCAAGGATGCAAAATCCCGAAACCCTAATAAACAAATGCACTTAACTAAAGAAAGGGGAATCACAAAATAAACGTTCACAATCCTGCATTACTCAAGGATTATATCACATTGTTTTAACCCCCTGAGAATCCATTGAGGCAAGGTAAAACAGAGATAACTGGACATTCTCTAAAGAATGCTGACACTGGCAAGGAGCAAGACGAAAACATGCTGATATATGAAAGATGAGAGATGAGGCATACATGAATCCAACCTACAGGATGGAGGGACCGGTCATTTTGTATGTTAAATATCTCTGCTTCGTCCAAAGCATGACACTGTCAACCAGAAAGCTCATTTTAAAGGTAGCCATAAGAAGGGCATGAGAGCAGGAGAAAAGGTGTTAGGGTCAGAGACTTACGGAACTAGAAGTTGCTTCCTGCTTCGGTACTATCAAAGTGGTTGCATAGAATGTGTCATCTTTCTGAATAGACGAAGTGAAGAATTGTAATCAGTCCAAGAAACTTTCTTTTTCTTTATAAACAAGAGAATTGTTATAATAACAACACTGGAGACATTCACAAGCAAGTAGAGGTGACAAACTTGATTAATACAGGTATATGGCAAAATAAAACTTATTGAACAGAAACTGAAGAGAAGATGGGCTAATCTATGAACTTCTTTGAGCGAAAAAAATGACAATAATGTTCCACTGTGCAGCAACCTCGATCTGGTAGCATCTAAAGAGAGAACATCAAAAGGCACTATGCCGTACAATCAAAAATGGTGAAATGTCCACAACTATTCACTGTTGTTAGTGGTGTTGATTTTTACAACTTGACAGCCAAGGTTACAGAGCCTCTTAGCAAATCTCAGTTGAAGAAAATCATATCATCAAATTACACCCAAGTAAGCAGATCAAGAGACATTGCAGGATATTCAAAATGTTGACTACCTGCAAAGTTTACAAGGGAGGAGAGACTCATAGATAACAACCCAAAAAAATCAGAACTCAGAAGAATTGTAAGAAATGAGCTCGTACCTAAGGTTCTAGTGGTGACTCGAGTGATTCAAAGGAAATTATGGTCAATTACGAAGCTTTAAGAAAACAATCACCCATTGACAAGTCCTCACAGCAAGAAGAAACAAAATATGGCAGATAAAAACGCAGAGATGTCGATGTTTAATTTGAAGTACATAAACTACAGGTAAACGAGCCTTACTAAGAAAGCACCAAGAACGCCACATGTTTCAAGATCCTTATCTGTGTTGTTCGCAGCAAGTTGAAGAAAGTCCTCCATCAGTTGAGCAGACTAACAAAAAGATGAGACTGCATAAATACAGAACTGAGGAAGGTTGTCCAGCGGTAATAAGCAGTTAAGTAGCAAATATAGACACATGTACGCAGAAAAGAAACAAAATAGATTTAATTTACTTACTATATGAACATTTTTTAGGATATGAGATGCATGGTCTGAGATCTCATAATGTGAACTAGGTGATGATACATGTGATACATGGGTGGCATGAGGAGCAACCTCGGTACAGGAGATTGATGTAGAAGGATGATAGGTTACCATATTTCTAAACCCTGCACACAAAAGAAAAAACAGTTGCAGGGGAATTTTGTGTAATCTGAGCAATTCAGAAAAAGTAAAAAACAAATCAGGATGCATTAGGTTGTTCAGAACATGTAAAATATTGAGGAGAAAACTTCTAATAAATACATATCCATACTGAGCATTGTTCGTGTATTAAAACTATACATATTTATGTATTTTATACATCCATCATGTTGCCGCTTTTGAACTATAACATAATTTATTGTAACACCACACAACGTCCGACCAACTATCTTATATCGGATGCAGCACAATTTATGACATTCCCATTGTCACCAATGATACAATCATGCTGAGTTAGCACCCCTTAAGATTGACAAGAAAGCAACCATCACCAAGGTTTCCTCAGTCGAGAACTGCAAGAGTGCAAGTTTCACGCTCCTCTTTTCATCCATCCTTTTTCCCTTTTTTGACAGAAGTTACAAGTTATACATTAATTAATTAGCCTTTACAGTACTATGATCATGTCATATTGGAAGTACCAACAAGATACATTCAGAGTCCTACAATCATCAATCAGAAACCAGTGCTCAATAAATAAATAAATAAAAAACTCCTATGACGACCCAGCTTCATCGAAACACAAACCAGAATGAAACCCAACCTATGGAGGTGTCCCAGCTAGTCTGCCTTGTGGAAGTTTGGAATCTACACTAGACATAGCAGCGACCTTCGATATCAAGCTCAGTCAGAGCCTCTTGCTACTAATTCTTCACATTAGCAGCATAGATTAATGGCAAAGTCTTTCTACCTAGCTCTCCCAACCACCAAAAACTTTTATTGCCCAATTTAGATAACCCCAGCTTCTGAACACAATTCCCTTCGTTCGTCAGGAAGCAATTTTATTTCTCCTAAGCAGCATATATCAAAGAGTCACAATCAATTATCCACTTCCATCATTGTTACTGTCACCCTACAATATCCAACCAAAACAAGCACAACAACAACAAACGACAACAACAACAACAAAAAACGACGACACTACTCTGATCTCACTAACTCAAAGTTCCTCACTACACTTTCATCAGCATTTCACCCTTAGATAACTAGCATAGAAACAAAACAAGTTAAGATCAACTACCACTAATGCCCTGAATCATTCCTATAAAATCAATCATGAATTCATGATGACAATTAGAACAACAAGAACAATAACAACCACCCAGCAATTGTAACTGAAAATTTGATCATATCACAACCATGATCATCAGCATTCACCTTAGGGAACTAAACATAGGATCAAGTGAAAATACAAACCATCATCATCATTCATCAATACAACAACCATAGTCAGTTGCATAGCTCTTAAGTCTTAAGATAAGTAAGCACATGCAAATAATATAATGTCAGTTCTGGAGAAACATGCAAAACCCACAATCACATGCATACATTTCTGTATATAATACCTGTGTAGTATTCAAATTGGACCCAGAACATGATCATTTTAATTGGGTTCCAAAATGGCACATAGCTTAACAAAGGGAAAGTATTAAAAAGGTCCCAACTTTATGATCATAGCACAAAAGGAAGGCAAAAGATCACAACTTTCATGCCATTCAAGCAAAAGGGTAACTGAAAATGAGAAAAAAAAACAAAACTGCACAGTAAAATGGCCAGTTAAAACAGGGGGCTTTCTGAATAATCTTTTCTTTTTTAACAAAAGGAGACATACCCATATGAGAGTTAAGATTCTATGATGAAAATATGAAAAGGGTTATGAACAATTTTGAGAAACATTACCTTACAGACTTACAGTTTGATGATTGTTAGGCAGATATGTGCAGAGTTTTTCTTGAATGGTCTGCTTTTTGGTGTCCAATTCTGATAATGAGTAACCGAAGAATGAAAACTAGTTGTAAATGAATATGGATAGTTTGTGTAAAGATGACAATGAAGGACAAGAAGACACATCAGCTGATGAGCTCTGTTCCCGATTAAGATATTTTAATTTTTTTCCCATTTGTTTTTTCTTTGTTGGTTTAGTGAAACAAATTGCAACTTTAGGGAATGGATAACCCAAAACGTGTTAGCCTAGTGGCAACTTATTCACAAGATTTTAGAGGTTCAAATCTTCTAGGGAGCACTAACTAACAATAATTTAAGAATTCGGAGTCAGAGATGGCTAGGATGACCTGGTGGGTCTCTAACGCGTTAATATAATTTAACCCGTTAAACAAAATAGCCTTATTAAACTTATGAGAGGGATAGACACAAAAATTAGTGAGTCAGTCACTCGGAGGCAGTGGCGAAGCTAGGAATCCATTCAAGTGGTGTCCCTTCACATATTAAGTGGTGTCCCTTTGGAGTTTTACTAAAGATATGAAATTCTGTTATCAAATTAAAAAAAAAAATCAATCAAGTGGTGTCCAAAGTTTGTAAGTACCTCAAGTAAATTTTTTCCACAGAGGTCGAACGTTAAGAAGTGCCTCTAACCACACCCAAAAGCTTAGGGGACGGTAAAAATCAGGGCCTCAATGTCTAAAAAGATGAAAATTATTTTTGATGATGGCAAATACTTTACTAGAGTTATCAAATCAAAAAAATAATATGTAAAACAAAAACTCTCTTTAAATTAAACGAGTATTATAGATGAAATCACATATATTCTTCTATAGAGAAGAAATAGAGCGGCGTATTGAGTTGCCAATTATTATGATCATGGATGTAATAAACTATAACTTGTTGAGTCCTTGATCACATTTGAATATTTGTTTACTCGTCCGATACATCAAAGCTTTACTTTGACTATATTTGGACTCAACTCGGGTCGCACACCTGACTTGGTGGTTGAGTCTCCTAATGAAAGTTTTTTCATACGCTAAGGCTCGAACTTAAGACATCACTCAAACGGTATATTAAGCTGTTTATCACTTCAATCAACCCCACATTGGTTGACGTTGTATATATTTAAATAAATTGCAATGTGCGTTGAACCATTTTATCCTACTGTGGAAATAAAGCATGCATGCAATAGGCACATATATCATTTTATTTTCTTGTTCTGGGGTAGGACAAATTGGTTAGCTATATGTCGAAATGTTGTGGACCATTAATTAGAAATGAAAGAGATGATGAGATCGACCAATCTTTAGCGTGACATTCTCATCTACGGAAGCAATACTTAGAAGCTTATGTTGACTACCCTTTCCTTTTCGTTATCCTTATACCGGACACGTCAATTTGTCATAATCCTTCTCATCTCTACTTTTCCCACTTATTTGGTGTTTGTCTTGGATCATTTGGTTTATTTTAGCCCCAAATATGAATTATGCCTAGCTAGGCAACTAACTTATTGTTATTGCCTCACTTTTTCCTTGCCTTTGATAATTGATTGGGTTTTCCCCTAGCCTGCTGTACGTCGTCTCTTCACTAGCTAGCAGCAGTACTAGCTTCCAAGCTTACAAGTGTTTCCAGTACTTACTTAACAGCCTTTTTTGCTGCGCGCTTACTTGTTTGGCACAAACTGCATTTGCTTCCATCAGGTACGTACCTCTCTCTATCTCTGTATGATCTTCCACACACATTGACCATACTTAATTACCCAAACTACCCATGAGTGTGAACATAAGCAAGCAAACACATGCTCAGCTCATTTATCATGCATGTATGCACTAATGCACAGATATACATACTATACAGAATATCAAATAAAAAAGATATACATACTATACAAGCCACCACAGGAGCTGAGACACACACAAATGCTGAAATACATAGAGAGAAATGATTTTTCTTCTTTTTAGAACCGATTGTAACGAAATTTTGGGGAACAATAACCTTTTTGCTGTCATAATTGCTTCTTGTAACAAAAATTGCAATATAATTTCAATTTGTTTATACATGCAGCAATTTGTATGCATGGATGATACTAGGCCTCAAGCTCAAACGAAAGATCTCTATATATGTGGATCTGGCCCAAACTTTTGTCTGGGCCAGCCATTGGTTATAGGCCTAATATTTTAAGCTATGGTTACTGCAAATTACAAACGACCCACTGGCCACAGAATGCTTTTTTTGATAGAATAGAATGCTTATTGGTTAGTCGGAGTGTAAATGTACAAGTACATGAGTAATCGAGTATATCTCTACCACAAATATACTTGCATTATATCTCGGAAAAAACCTCTCTGTTTTCTTAAACAGGGGTATGGTTGCGTATATCCTGACCCAAGTACCCCCAGTGAATGGGGATTTACACTCGTTTGTTGTTGTTGTACTATATTACTATACAGTATCAGAATGTGATGACCAGACCCTGTGACACTGAAGATATCCAAAACAATAATAAACATTTTATTATTATTATTATTTATAATGATAAATTTGGAGTATCATGAGTCACGACTGACATTGTTTTGCGTCTTTAGTTTATGAAGTAGGCTGATCCTAGGCTCCCAGCATGGCCGGAAGCTTTAAAAGATGCATGACGCTCTGTTGTGTCAGAAAACTCCCGGTATATTTTTAACTTCTACTTGAATTTCTTTATTAGCAGTTTCAGTAAGATTCTCTTATCGATGATTCATTTGTGGTTGATCTTTGGTACATTTGACCCGATATCTGATAATATAACCTCATGATGCCTCTATGGCTCCATCCATCTTTTTTCTTTCCCCTTTTCTTGTGCATGTACTTCATTCTTCAAAGTTCAATCGATCCTTGTGTAGAACTTTTCCTTTGGGTGCTCAAAATCTCAAATGAAATGTCACCAGAAATATAGGGGCATAGAGTAGTCAACGTTGTCCCATGGCCCCCACTATAAGGCCAGATTCAATTTGTCTATGCAATGCGACTAACAGTCTAACACAATCTTCATTGACTTCGCTACAGTTAGCTAGCAGAAGACACTTAACTGTTTGACTGTCCCATAGACTATGCCAAATGAAACAATCTAGCACTTAAGCTAGAACTTTAGAAATACTTAGCTGTCAATAATTGTTTTGCCTGTCATTTTCATTTTCCTTCTTTGTTCGTTGTTGAAACCTTGATATGAAACACGAGTCACTCTATGGACTATCCGACTATGGCATCTCCATATATTCAATTATTAAACATTTAAGCCCAAATCAGAATATATATACATCTTCTAACTTCTAAGGAAGCAAATGGACCTATTCTCTACGGTGCGTTATCAAATTTACGCCTTTGCCGATGCTCACAAGTCACAAGTCACAAGCCACAACCTTGAGATCTCCCTTTAATGAGTATGACGGATTTTCTTTCTTTCTGAAAACAGCAAACAATCTTTTACCACATGGCACTAGTAGGAGTACTTATGTAATTGGTAGTCGAGCAACGTAGCAAAATAGGTTCATTCACATAACCACATCTACACATTCATTCTATAGAAGACAAACAGGGTAAACGTGGCACATAATTCATTAGATCAATGTTATCGAGAATTCAATTATGAATTAATCTACATACGCGTGTGCCGCGTGAAAGGTTACTAACAATGAATAACAATCACTAAGAAAGTTTCCGATTTTCTCACCCCAAAAACAATCCGATTTTGTGATTGTCAAATAAGATACAAATATATGTAATTGTAATTGTAAAATCTTACTCGTAGATATAAAGAAAAAGTTGCTCACACTCTCAGCGCATCCCTTTAAAAAAAAAAATTATACCTAACTTTCTGAAGGAAAAAAACGATCGAATCGATGTAAATTGAAGTACAACAACCACAACAATCGAGTGTAAATCCCCATTAAATGGGGGTACTTGGGTCAGGATGTACGCAACCTTACCCCTGTTTAAGAAAAG
>ONZK01002438.1:1019-12861 GCA_900322385.1 Pharnaceum exiguum | reverse complement strand
AACTTCACCAAAAATAAGAAGTATTGGAAGGTTTTCATAGCCATTTTGCTATAGTCCATAATCTCCTAAAGTTGAAAGATGGAGATAACTCTTTCAACTTCATAGGCACTGGACCTATGAAGTTGAATCGATGTAAATTGAAGTGATTCAGCATAATTCCAACGGAGCCTACAGAACAGAGCCTAAATAATTCTAACTAAGGGCAAGTTTATCCCTACAACTCTCTTGCCACTATATACAGATTTCTATGCACGCCATATCATCTTATACCCCACTTGCAACTTTATTTGCAATCCCACATTATCCCTACAACTTTGATACAACTATTCAAACATTTTATTTATTTTTAAATTTGGATGGGTATAAATTTTGAAATAGAAAAAATATTTAATGGAACCAATAATAAAGCATATGCATTAAATGTAAGAGTTGCATTACATTGATAAATACCTCACCTTACAACTTTGCCAAATTTCAAGAAGATTATCCCTACAACTTTGATTGCAACTCCTTTACAACTCATTAAAGTTATAGGGATAAAGTTGCCCTAATGAAGTGAACGACATGAGTACCATTTTCTTCAACTAGTGTTGATTGTACGTTATTAAGTCTTTCATTAAACTCATTATTAATAATTCGCTTATAAAAAAAATCATTAATCCTTGCCTAAGTCCTACACCTACCCATGCTTGTATTTCACTTTTAACAACACATTTCTAAAATACATATCTCATCATAGAAGATGAAAAAGGTATTAGAAGAGACTCAAAAATTTGTGTAAATTCGTTTTAACATTTGTAAGTTGGTATTAATGAAAATAAAGTTGATTAATGACCCTTGGTGGTCATTATTAATGACTACTGGGGAGTTTTACCCCACATTGATGAGAGAGTATAGATTTAACATGTATAAAGAATTATATGGTTACTCCTCAGATTGTCAACTCGTTTTAGGATGGAACCTCTACAGGCCAAAGTATGGTTAGTCTCCTTTTTAGACGCTGGGCTGAGCTGCAACTTTATGACCCCAACCCATTTCTTAATAGTGACCCCTTGAGGACTATTAGTGACTCTATCTCATATATGAAACGGGCTCACATGAACTTTTCGGTATATTCTTTTTTTTTTTGTCCGTCCGGTTCACCCAAGCTTCACTCTAACTACATCTAAACCTGACCCAGTTTACACACCTTGTCCTAATAAGGATCTCTAGTACCTACGTTAAGACTCGAAATTCAAACCTCGTTTAAGTGTCATAAAGTTATTTATCACTCCAACCAATATTAAGAAGATGATATCTGGTTGATGAGGTGCCATGTGGTTCGTGAATTGTGTTTTTAAGTTGTGTAAAAAGGTTGGATATAACAACAAGGTCCACCACCTATAAGGCTATAATCGAATGAACTTGTTATCTCTCTTCGACACAAAAAACTTATGTGAATCCGTTCATAAGATGAGAATTATTAATGATAGAAAATGTTGATTAATAACCCCTCAATTGTCACTAAGGCCTTCCGTTAATCATTAATGACATCGTTTTCTATATAAAACGAGTTAATACGATTTTTTCAAAATAATTTAAGTTTTACTACTTCATTCTTTTAAATCAATTTTTTTTTTGTTTTGCAAATTCTGTTAAGAATTGTTCAAATTAGCTGAAGACCCATTGAACTTCATTTTTTTTTTTTGAAAATGTTATTATAATCCTTGTATATCCAAAATAGCTTCCTACCGTATAGGGATCATAAACAAGTTGCCTTTTCTCACAAATTAAAAGATAGATGAAAAGCCTTGCCTTTTGACTATAGGTAAGGGATTTCATAACGCCTATAAATAACACCAAAGTTGCCCCTCTCCTTTTCTCATCTCATATCATATCAGATACCACAGATCATCCCTTTCATCTCATCTAATCCTTTCTCTCTCCTTTCATTTATCCATCTCCGTAGACAAACCAAGGTGCTTAAACTTTATTACATACCCAATATATATCTCTATGCAATCTTATCGTATAAACCATCATATGCAAAAATGAACCTTTTTTTATGATCGTTGATAAATTTTACCATGTGGGTTTGTTTTATTTTTGGCAGAAAGAAGTCATGGGAGAAAAGGCAGCATACGAGGAGGCAATCGCAGGTTTGAGCAAGCTTCTCAGGTAAAAACTAAAAAGGAGTCCTTTATTTCTCCTGACATTTTGATCTCGTCACCGTAATTTAGGCAAAGAAGCAAATGCTAGTACTGTGTTTTGTTTTGCATTGACTGTCATGTTTTTCCTGCGAAATGAGAGGTGATTTTTTTTAACGTGGGATTGGGCCCCTACGTGAGTTATGACTTTTTTTTAGCTAGCCAGCCGTTTCAGTACACATAACTTTGTGGTTGGTCCAAATTGTCGGAGATGTAACATTTTGACAGCATAAATAAAGTCATAGCAGGCAGCATTAGAGACAAATGATATGATACACGCATGTTCGTTTTAAGATAAGTTACCTTGATTGTCGATGGATGTACAGTGTACACCACTAACTGAATGATGCATTATACTATTAGTGAAATGCTGTGTACTTCTGTTCATCAATAGCTATCAAAATTTGGTGATCGGGTTGTAATAATGATGATACCAGGAAAGGGAAGTTCCATCACAAATTCACAAAACATATACTCCAAGGCTTAAACATATATCAAGGGAGTATTGATAAGAATAGTGTTACGCACTTACGCCAATGTCATGGTGTTAAAACTTAAAACTTCAAGGCTTTTTCATTGACTGGGCTATGCTTCATGCAGCGGATACTTTTTGCACATTTTGGGTTCACCAGTGATGTTCTGACTTGAACACATCTTTTGCTTAGAACTTAGAAGTCTAATTGTTTAAGTCCACTTGGTTAAAAACTAAATTTTTTTTATTGATGTGTAAGTTTGTTGAAATGAGGCAAAGAAGACCTTTTTTTTAAGGGAGAGGCAAAGAAGACCTAATTAACCAATAAAATCTTGATTATGAGAAGACTAATTATTTTCATTGGTGCTTAACAATACTATATATTTCAGCCTTCTCTCAAAGAAAGTGAATAAGTATTGCTCTCTCCATCAAATTTGTGTGAACTCGTTTTAGTATAAAACTGTATATAATAACATATTAAGGTTGATTAGTAACACTTGGATCACTTATATTAAACGTTTCACATAAGTTTTATTGATAAATAAATGTTACGGAGTATTTCAGTTTTATGTACTTACAAAATAATTTCGGACTACTGCCAGAAACCATGGGTTTCCTCAATTAGTGACTGACTGTTGGTTCTGTTGCCTCGAGAACAGTGAGAAAAAGGGGCTGGACGATGTGGCAGCCGCAAAAATTAAGCAGCTGACGGCAGAATTGCAGGGCAAGGAAAATGGTGGGGACAAAACCGCCTTCGACCCGGATGAGCGTATTAAGTCCGGTTTTGTCCGGTTCAAGACCGAGAAGTACCTGTGAGTCTACAATCCCCTCCAATATTCTCAGTTTCTCACATTCGCATTTTTTTCCTTTGATTTGGATAATTCTGAAAAACAGAATTATACTACTAAAGTACTAAGTATTCCTTCGCATATCTTTCATGCACATGTATTGTCAATTTGTCACCAATAATTGTTTGCCTACATGTAGTACTACACTGCTATCTACTAGCCTAAATTATGTTCTCCCACTTTTGAGTAAATATATAAATAAATTATGTCACATGATCACCTAATTGTACTTTCTAATACAGTTCTGTTAGTCCATTGCTAAAGCATTTCAAAGGTGTCAAGAACATATAATAACTCTGCCTAAAATTTGTTGTCTACTTCAAAAATTATCATCATGATCACCTAATTGTACTTCCAATTTTGGATTAGTTATGTTCTCTTACATCAAAATCAAAAGAAAAAACCTTGAGGTTTCTACCACGCACGTTGATACTATTTATGCAAACTGTTAAGTAAACTAAGGTTATTTAATCCGTTTGTCTATTAAGGCCATGTTCATTGTTCAACTTACTTAAGAATGATTATTTATTTAAGCATGAATATATAATTACATTGGAATCATATTACATAATAGTGCCCTTGCAACATACTATTAAGGCCATGTTCAACTTACTTAAACCGAACTGAATTGAACTTAGATGAGATAAAACAGGCTGAACAAAGTGAAATGAGTTGAACTTAATTAAACAAAAGTAAGTTAAATCGAAATAAATTGAAGGGAGCTGAAATAAACCAAAATGAGTTGTGTTGAAAAGAAAAGGCAACCTTTACTCCTTCACCCATATATCCGGTCTGTACTTCCACCACTCCAGAAAAGAAAATATAAAAATACTCGTATAGGATTTGGAGCATCTGCCACAGCCTAAAAGGGTTCATGTAAAGTTGTAGCAAACCTTTTCCCGTTACGGTTCTATACGGAGTTGTACTTTATTTACGTACCATAACCATGAAGATTTGTTAATAGATAAGGGACAATTTGGCTGTAAACTCATAATTGTTTGTTTTCCTCTGATCAGGAAGAATCCTACCTTGTACGGTGAACTTGCCAAAGGTCAGAGTCCCAAGGTGAGAAAATTTAAGTCACTGTTTCTGAAGTCACAGATTGTAGCTGACAAATGTGTAATGTCAGTCAGACTAGATCTAAATGTAATGTAGATTGCAGCTGACAATGCAACCAAAATAAAATAAAATTGCAGCTGACATATGTTTAGTGTCAGACCAGATCTAGGTGTAATGTAGATAACACCTACTTAAGTTCAGAAGACTTCACTAGAAGTTGAGATTAAAAGAGTTAAGAGAAATATTCTGACACTAAACTAAATATAATTAATTAATTATGGATAAAAAGAAATCAAATTTGCTAATTAGTTTTGTTTTTTAATAGAGGGAGCACTTAAGGCAACAAGTTGCTTTTCTTTAAAAGAATAAATTAAAGAGGCTATGAAGTTAACAAATGTCGAAAATGAGGGAAGTTTTGTTAGCTAGAAATAAAATTACCCGCTCTGCAACAAGACTCCAATTACGCACTTAGTGCTGATGATTGAATCATATAGTATTACTGTATTGAGTTTAAATAACTTAATTTGACCAACAACAATAGTTAATTTATCGAAACTTTTGGTTTGGTTGCACATGCAGTTCTTAGTGTTTGCTTGTTCGGACTCCCGAGTTTGCCCCTCCCACATTTTGGATTACCAGCCAGGAGAAGCCTTCATGGTTCGCAACATTGCCAACATGGTCCCGCCGTATGATCAGGTTCAGTTCTTCCCAGAATAACCAATGAATTTATTGATTTTATATTCACGTGCGCGCATCCTGCATAAAATGAATTTGATTTGGCACAATAAAGTTTCTTGTTACTAGTAATGTATACTAAACTTGAACTTAGAAAATTGCGTTACTAGTTACTACTACGCATTAGAATGTTAGATCGTGCCTACGCATAATGTAGAGAAAAAGTTTCAACTTGGGGTTTTGTGTTTTTTCTTCTTCTAGTGAATTTGTTTTGAAATTTGAGGATTCTTACTCTCTATAATCGTGTCTTTTTGTTAAGGAATTTGATGATCAAATCGATATAGACACCGGGATTATAATCTAATTTATCTCTTATCCATAATGCAGACAAAGTTCTCTGGGACAGGAGCAGCCATTGAGTATGCTGTTGTGCATCTCAAGGTAAGTGTAGACACGGCACTCCACATTGCCTCGTACAGATTTCTATTGCAAACGTGGTGTTATTGATCGCCATTTACAATGCTTTACTACGAGTATTATCGAAATAAAATGGGATAAAGTCCAAACCATTTTCCATCATGTAGTCCACTAATAATATACATTGCCCATGATGTGCTTTTGTCGTTTATCTCTTATCGATCTCAAAAAGAGAACGACCAACTAGCTAGCTAAGAATGAATAATTGAATACTGATACATTATTATACATACCTATATCTATATATCAAACTACGGAGTAAAAATAATTTTCAAACATTTCTCATTTGTCCATTAGTTAGAGCCTTAGAAGTTATGGAACCATCACATTTCTCATTTCTGAATTAATCATAATCTTTTAAGTTGGTTCATAGTAGTTCAAGAGGATCGATCTTAAGACTTAAGCCAATATAATTGACTTAAACCGTGTGAAAGTACAGGCCGGCCTGTTGTAAAGATAATCAATCGACACAATATTCCAGATGATCATAGCTAAGATGGACAAAAAGTTTGTTTATGAAAATTCTGTGTCTCCATCTTTTAGCCTTGGCAATTTCAGCTGATAAAGGCCGAATATGTGGTTTCAGGTTGAGAATATTGTGGTGATTGGACATAGTTGCTGCGGAGGAATAAAGGGGCTCATGTCAATTCCAGATGATGGCAAAACTTCTTCGTAAGTTTAATCAGTTATTGACTAATGACGTTTTCTGTCTTATAATACACCACAACCAAAAGCGAAACATAATTAGAAGTAGTACACTAAATGTACTTTAAACTTTAGGCTAAGTGGCTAACACCCTTTATCAAAAAGTTGGTGCTAATACTTCTTGTTAAACTCCTAAGTGCTGGTTGTTGGACTGTTTTTTCCAATTCAACATTGGCATATGGAATGGAATTGAGCATCTTTAACTATAATACAATGTGTTCGATGGCAAAAAGGAACACCAGAGGGAGCTTCTTCAACTTATGTATGGAGATTCCCTAGTTTCTTTAAGATTAAAAAGTTTAATCTAATATAGACTTCTCAATTTGCCATAGGGGCCATGGGTGCACTTCCAAATGAAGTATGATCTAGGTGATGAAGCAAATAGATTCCTATCCGGCCACACTTAATGCTACCTATAACTATTTAATTATCAAAGTCTACAGGATAAAAAAAAAAAACTCTGTTTGAATTTGTGACTGCATGTAGGCCTACAATTTGTGTAGTTTCTATAATTTAACCTTTTTTTTGAAAAAAGTATGGTAATTCAACCTTAATCATATGGCCAAAGAAAAGAAAAGAAAATCAATATTCTAGTAACTTATGTCTCCTGTGTGTTGCTGCTTTTGGACAGCCACTTCATAGAAGATTGGGTCAAGATCTGTGAGCCTGCTAAAACCAAGATCAAGGCCCAGTCCCATGGCTTGGAGTTGCACGACCAGTGCTCGAACTGTGAGAAGGTGTGTTTCTTCCTGCCTCATATTAAACTTTTTTAACTTTTACTAGACATTTATTGGTCTGAATCCTGTGTCTAATACACCAACTAGTTGCCACTGAAATACTGTGTTCTCCCTAGACATTCTTCATATGCAGCCGTGCATATTTCCGAGTAACTTAGCTAATGTGTCTCTAAGCGCTTTCATTTTTCATTCCGATCCTCTCGAGTCTCGAGTCTCGAAACATTAGTTTATCCAAAAAGATTGGGATGGGATCATGGGAAGAACGTTTCATTTTGTTGGTCACCCAGTAGATCACTTTATTATTGTCCGAGCCAAATTAGTTGATCACGTTTTGATGAGATTGGAAATTTACGCTTAACCTCTTAACCTGTCACAGGAAGCTGTGAATGTTTCCCTGGGGAACCTCTTGACATATCCGTTTGTGCTAGAAGCAGTGGTGAACAAGACTCTTGCTTTGAAGGGTGCACACTATGATTTTGTCAAGGGAGCTTTTGAGCTGTGGAACCTCGACTTTGCCATCTCTGCTCCCGCAGCACTATGAACCAATGAACCATACCAATACGTCAAACACTTACACCAAGCTTATGTTGTATGACCAGTCCTTGAGTTCAGTTTGTTGTTGATTGTTGTTGTTCTGCTCTTTTGTTTCTGAAGTAAAGCTTTTTATAAGAATAAGCAAACTCCTAACAAGTTCAAGTTTACACACATGTTTGTAGCTTTGTAAGTTATATCAAGAACTTCACTTCAAAAAAAGTGTCAAATCAAGAGCTGCTTCTATTTAATTGCGTTCTTGTTCATCCTTATGAAGGTGAAAATGGAAACGGAGAACTTATGATCCAAGCTATTGTTTCTTTTGTGTACACATTCTATACAAGTTCTCATTTTTCACATTTTCTATTTGGGTCTGCTTTATATGTCAGCAATTTCGTCATGTAACATATGTATGTGTAATGTACCTCCTACCTGTAATTTAATCTCCCAAGTGACCTTAATGAATCAATAATCAATCTTCAAAGACTAAACAGAATTGTAGTCATTAAGCTTTGCCAATAGTGGGAGAACTTGAATCAATCATCAAAGTAAATCTTTGAAACTAGGGTGAAAAACTTATATTAGACGAAAAGAGTTCTGGTAATGAGTTACTGAACTCTGAAGACTGAACGTGCAGGATAAATTGGCTGTGAATTCGGCCAGTAAAAAAAAACTGTGGATTCGCTTATTTGGTTGTCCTACTTTTAGGTGGGCTGATGTTGCCGCTTCTTGGTATTCTGGGTCATAATTTGCAGGCTTGCAGCCCCTTAGCAATCAGGACTCTCGTCTGCGTTTTCGTTTTCTTCCAACAGTTCCAAGTGAGCAGAACAAAAACATTTGTCCAGCTGTTGCTGATAGCCCAGTAGGCTAGTAGGATTGAAATGAAAATGAACCATCACAAGTCACAACATAACCTGAACATATGACCATTACATAACCACGACATAATTTGCCAGGTAGCTCCACAAAATTTATGCAGACCAATTCTGAATACATGGTAAATTAGAGAAAGTTCTCCTCCGCACTGTCCTAGTTGAAACTTTCCGTTTCCTATGAGCAAAGCAAGTCACTTAACCTAGTTACAAATTGATAAACCATCTGGAGTTGAGTTCATCTCAAGAATCTCAAGAAATGGGATGAATGACAACCTTTCCAGTAGCACGGTTAGTTTCTAGGTAAGCAAAAGCTTCATTAACCTTGTCAAATGTGAATGTCCCCTTTGGGTCGATTATTGACTTCACCTTTCCACTTTCTAGGTAAGGATTTAGTTTCTTCAGGACTTCTCCGTTGGACGTCACCACGAATCTGAACCCTGGGGGAGTGACAGCACCTGTTAGAACCACCACACTGCCCCCTTCTTTTACTGCTTTCACTGCCCTATCACCTTGTCCTGTTGTGTAACAAAAGGAACCAACGTGAGCAAAACGAAGTGACTAGGTGCGTAAAGATTAGCTTTCTCCGGTTGATACAAGTACAGAGTTCCAGGAGAAAGGAGAAAATTACAAGTTAATTGAGAAACGAGAAGAATTTGTAAAAGGATGTTGCCTTCCTTTGGACAAAAAACGACGATAACATCTTGTCATAGCTGAATCAAATGAGAATTAGCCTATAAATCTTACCAACAGCATCGTACACAACATCAAACTTCTCTGGCAGGTCTTCAAAGTTCTCCTTGGTGTAGTCAATAGCTAAATCAGCACCAAGACTCTTCAAGAAATCAAGCTTTCCTGTGCTTGCAGTAGCTGCTACTTTTGACGCACCAAATACTTGTTTTGCCAACTGCATTAAAATCATTCTGACTTAGAAGATATATAAAACAGCATAGCCAGAGATTCTGCACTGGCTCATACTGGTTTCTGTACTGTATCATATTTCGTCGAAACTTAATAATCTCTTCAAATTTATACCTCATAACACACAAGGTTTACAACATGCTTCAAACATTCTCAGATCAAATGATTCTGAGGACGAAAACCTTTCATTGCAGACAGTTTGTTTCAATCATTATGGAGAGGGGAAAGACAAGGATTGAAGTAATCTACCTGGATTACGAGGGATCCAACTCCACCAGCACCACCCAAGACAAGGATTGATTGTCCTGGAGAAAACCCAGCCTTTTCAAGACCTTCATACGCGGTCTCAATCACTAATGGAAGTCCAGCAGCATGTGCAAAGTCCAGATTTTTGGGTTTAACAGCCAGTAATTTCTCATCTACAGCAGTGTACTCTGCCAATGACCCAAATTGCTGGGGTCCTTCTAGTGCCTTTTCATTAATGTCACCATAGACTTCATCTCCAACCTTTAATTCTTTCACTTGGCTACCAACTTTCACCACCACACCAGCAACATCATAACCAGGGACAGTCTGCACTAAACAACCATAGTTTCAAGATGAAAATGCTGTTTGAGTTGAAAGAACATATTCACTGATGAAATTTCCAGAGACAATTCATAAATGATGATTTCAAGGTTGTAATGTTGAAACTATAACTTGCTAGATTATGACGAAAGATTAATTGTGAGTTACTCAATGCAAAGACTAGGTCAGTTTAAGTCTTAAAGTACATGGATAGATGGACATCATGAGCTAAAACCATGTCGAAATTTGTCTATAAATGTCTGAAAAGTGTGCAAACTACCAAAGGGACCTTGATTACCTTTTGATTGAAAGTTTCAACAGAGAAGAGTATAACTACTATGAGCTTCAAGTTTCTCTCTCAAAAAAAAAAACTCCAAAACCCGAATACTAATGGCTGGCTGTGCATTGAGTATGTGACTATGTCATTGATAAAAGAGTGGACCTTACATAGCTAAGTAGCCAAGAAAACATACATGAGCAAACTTTACAATTGTATTCAAGAAGTTCTGTATTTTTCTAGGCCTACATATATATGCTACCAAATAGCATCCTCATTTAAGTTTATCTAAGCTTAGAACTCTGCTTTAGAACCTTATAAACTAGGCCTACATTCAAAGGCTAGATACTCATTCAAGTATATCAACAAATCAGTCAAACTAAACCGAACAGTCTGTTCATTTTATTCTTGCCAACAAGCGTAAGAAGCATCAAAGCCTCCTGCCTGCCATATGTAGCACTGCAATATATGGATACCTGGTACAAACCCAGGCCATGACAGGGAAAAGAAAGTAACCATAATGATAGTTATACCAGAAAAACCAAGTTGTTATGGAGAAAGAAATCAGAATTAGACTCTTGGCATCCTATCAAACTGCATTAGATATGTGACAGTGATAATCTAATGTAACAGAAGTACTAGTTAATGCCAGCCTACAACACCAATGCATCAAAGAAAAAGAAAAGTGTAATGATAAACTAATGAGTGGCAAAGTGAGAATATTACAGGAAGAGGAGAGTCAGTGGCCTTAAACTTGCCCAATCTTCTCTTGAAGTCGATAGGATTAAGAGCAGCAGCCTTGACCTTAATCAACACTTGGTCATCATTTATCTCAGGAACCTTAACATTGTAGTCAAATTTAAGCACATCAACACCTCCATATTCCTCATATACCCATGCCTTCATCTTAGTAGGGATAGTTGATGCTGCTACTGCTGCAGGGGCAGGTTGAGACATTGCACAAATCCTTAGAGAAGAAGGGTAATGCTTGTAAACCTTGTTGCTGTTCTTAGTTTGTGTTGTTAGTCTTTTGAGAAATGTGGGAGATTTTGAAGGTTTGTTGGATGAGGATGAAGAGAAAGAGTGGTGTGCAGATGTGATTGTTGTGGTTGTGAAGATTGCTTTGGCTGCCATACTGTTAATTACCGCTTATCTCTCAGTAATCAGTACACTACACTAGTACACTTTCCTTGCCACTCTTCTGTGATGGCTTTGCACTGTTATATGTGATCAGTTTGGTCAGTTTGTATTGGGTCATGAATTCTTGCTAGATTACATGCTTGTCCTAATGGCTAGCAATATGACACCTGTATGGCAACCAATGTAATGCACATCCTGACATTGTTTTTTTTTAGAACCACATCCAACATGTTTTGCCTCTTGTCTTATTTCCACCAAGAAACCCATTTCTAGTTTTTCTGTGTAGAAATTTTAGTTTCATTCTTTCGTTTTGGCACAATAACGTACAAGACAAAGCTGTTAGCAATAGGGTACCGTCAATGACAATAGTTTCAC
>ONZK01002437.1:223108-236291 GCA_900322385.1 Pharnaceum exiguum | reverse complement strand
TAGAAAAATAGAAGCCCAGTATTGTTGTATGCTAATGAGGACTGAGTTGATAAGTTGTACTCTCCCGGCATACGACAATTTCCTAGACCCCCATGTTCTTATCTTCGCAGTCATCTTCTCCACAAGAATGTCACCTTCAGCCCTTGTCATTTTTTTTCCTGTGATAGGAACCCCAAGGTACTTCAATGGGAGTTGATCTCGGCGGAACCCGGTTGTAGTCAAGATTTCCCCTTCGACTACTTTAGTACATCCAGCCATTATCACAGATGATTTGTTTTTATTCACCTTCAGCCCAGTATACTCAGAGAACATTTCAAATGCTGTCATCATACTTGCAACAGACCTCCTATCACCCTTGCAGAACATGAGCAAGTCATCCGCGAAGCACAGATGGGTCAGCTTCATTCCCCTACATCTCGGGTGAAACTGGAATTCACTTATGATATTTGTAATATAAAAACTAATTTGCAGGCGTTTTTCATAATAATAATTTTTGTATGTTATTTTCAAACTACTATATTAAGGGTGTGCATATTCGGATCTTGAATGGAAAACCGGATCGGACCAAAGAGATCGGTCCAGACTTGACCGGATCTGTTAAATTCCAGTCTGATCCGGTCTCAAACTGGAAAATAATCAACGACAAACCAAAAGTTATTAAAATAAAAAAGCTTAAATAATAATATAAAATCAATATGAACCGTCTCATATAAGAGACGAGATTATGTTTGACCACTGGGTGGGTCACTAATGACCACCGAATATGACAATGGGTGGATTTAAGGGGGAACACCCCCCGCACCACTAGGGCAGTGATGGAGGGGAATTTGGTAGATAGTGGGGCAGGGATGCAATGGTTACCTTGTCCTGCCTAATTTTATTATTATATTTAAAAGATTTTTGAAAAATTGAAATATGACTCAAAATTTAATTTTTAGTGCAATAATATATTGAAAAATAATAGTTATGTGGGTCTATAGTACATGGATACCGCCCTTTCATCGCACCAAGTCGGGTGAGGAGATATAATAGTTTAAAAATCTTGACCCCGCCATAGGTGGTGGGGCGAGAATGGTGTAAGAAATTCCTTGATGTAGCGGGGTTCACCGCCCTGTCCCCGCCCCAATGTCATACTTATCAATTGGTCATTAATCAGTCTTTTATGTAATTATTGACCCACTACCATATATAAAAATTAAAATAGAGCATATGTTTATATTAGTTTTGTTATATGGATGGGGTTAGTACTTGGGAGTATATGACCCTCATCGAATACAAAGACCATGTGTGCAAACCCGAGTCGGGTCTGTAATGTAGTTGGAGCAAAGCTCCAATGAAGCGGGCGGGTAATTAATAAAAACAAAGTCAATGTACGTTGTAGGCCGACAGGTGGGCAGCTGATTTTTCCACATCTCATATATTATGAATCCACACATAACTTATCATTGGACAAAATTACCCTTTAAGCATCACAACTCACAAGTATTGACATCTACTGTAACGCCTAAACGGCAAGTAAGATTTTGGTTAGAAAGATTTCACTCGTGGGGCCTACGAAATTTACCGTGTGATTAATTCTGTTAAGCTTTTGATGAACATTAATTATGTTTCACTTTGAAGTAAATTTTAATTTGCTACCTACTTCTTTCAAATTTAATTGTTTTTTTTCGATATTCTTTGTCAAGTTTAATAACTAATCAATCTGAATTTATTTATTAGTTAGGAAATTTTTTAAGTTACGAGTAGATTTTTTTCATTAAATTATTCTAAAGTTTCAATTTAAAGTTACAATCTAAATTTTAATAGTTAACTTTTGTTTTGTTTTAAGTTCATTTCATTTTTTATATCTATTAGTTTCGCCGAGTCTAAGGTCGTGTTTTGTTCGTTATTGCTACATGCTACATTTGAGTTTAATTTTTTTTCTTAAGATCATTAAGTTCAGTTTTAATTATGATTTTAACTGCATTTAGTATTTTTTATTTAGTTTGGTTTTTTCAGTTTAGCTCAAATTTTTTCCTGCTCAGTTCGTTTTAATTCAATTCAGGTACTCACAGTCGAACAAAACACACCTTAAGTCCCAACTCCCAACCAATGTACAAATATATTTCATGTGTTCCCATGATAGTCGATAGCTCTTGAGAATAAAATAAAATAATCGTCAACAGTTTGGTACTTATTGTCCTAGTCTCTTACTATTTATTACATTTTGATATACTCCCCATCCCTCGTTAAGTGTTGCTTTTGGCCAAAAAAATTATCCAAAAATTATGTATATTAGACTAGTCAAATTTTAATATTGCTTGAAAATCTTAGCCCCAAATAATTATGTGAAAAATTTGTGTGAACCCGTTGCATGATGTGAAACTAGGTGAGAGGAGTCACTATTATGTAGCCGAGGGATCATTATTATGTAGTCGAGGGGTCATTACTACCCAGTCTCGTATATGAAATGGGTTCATACAATTTTTTTTCAAAAATTATAGACTGAATATCGGCAAAGTATGTCTAATCTTCTGATTTTTACTTAGCCGTTGGCAGTAAAAATAAATAAAAACTTACAACTGTGAAGTGTTAACACTAAACAGGTAAATGAAATGCAGCAAGTAGGAAAAAAAATTTAAAGGGTCAATTTTGTGGACCCCATAAAGCCGTACGGAATGGAAATCCAAATAGAACTTGGGGTTAAACGTTTCCTTATTTGTGTTATGGAGTAGTTGATTAGTCGCGCATGTCACGGAGGGCAATTTTGTCTACACAAAAGTTATGTGTGGATTCCTAATATATGAGATGTGGAAAAATCAGCTGCCGACAGGTGGGGAAAATGTAGCTACTATAAAAGTTTTGTATGCCATCTCTAGTGATGTGGGTGACTTGCTTCGATCCTTTAATCATTCCATGCTTTGCTAATTCCGCCATAAAGTTCATCAATCTTGATTTCCTTATCCATGCTAATTGGCCTTCGGACGGAAGGTATGAAGTGATAGCTTAGATCCCTGCATTCATTCTAGTCATGGCACATTAGCAAGTGCACATATTGACATGTATTTGATTGCTGAGCAAGATAAAAACACTAGTCCAGCAAGCCCGCAGCTGACCCTGAATCCAACGAAGCAGCCAGGTGTGCGCTTGTATTGCAACAAGCATATATGATCAGAAACAAGCAAATAGAGACAAAAGCTGGTCATTTAAACAGGGCTTAGGGAATTCGTAGAACTGTACTGAAGAAGGGATATAGCCATATAGGAAACAAAATTTCGATAACGGAAAACCACCACTTCAAAGAAAATGAAAAGTTACAAAGCACCAGAGGTCAAAATAACATCAATGCACAAATTAAACCAAAACAACAGCATTTTCAGTTTTCACCACCTTGGTTCAATAAGAAAAATTCCAGACTCATCATCCACCAAAGTAATGCTATCATTTGTTACTCTGGAATACACAATAGGTTCAAGCCAGCTAGTAGTGAAGTTGAATGACTTCATCCACGACTCTTTCACCCCATACTCTTTCATTATCCAAACATCGCAGGGATCACCGTGTTGCTGCCCAAATAAGGTGAACAAGCACAGACATCGGCCGGCGACCCCTAAATAGCACCAGGGTGAGTTGCTAGGTGGCTTGTTGTAATCAATATAGTTCTCACCAGGCAATGGCACATCACTGTCCCACTGTTCAGTTCTAAGATTAAAACACTGAATTGTATATTCAGGAACTGAATTGGCCATCCGATGCCTGACAATCCAATGCAGTAAATGATTGTCTATGAGAAAACCAATATCCCCAAATCTGCATCCGCGATTCTTCTTAGATACTTGATCGATTTCTCTCCAAGAATCCGCCTTCAAACTGTAAACCTCGACCCTTTCTCGAAGTTCCCTCTCGCCCACAAAATATTCGGCGATCATAACAATTTTATGGTCATCACAATGATCATCACACCCAAACCTATTGACCATGCACCCATAAGCTCGCAGTGGTAAATTTCCTTAAACATCCCAGTAGAAGGATTGAGTAAAGCAACACAACAGTGCTCCCCACTATAAAGTTCATAATTCCTTGCAACGCAAAGCATACCATTAAATGAACCAACTACGAGTAGTTTAGAGTAAACACTTAGTAATTCACACATATAAGGCCTATAAAAGAGGAGAGGGAGTTCCGTTGTGCGGTATGGAGGTTGTCCTGAATTTATGTCCATAGAGACATAGAGTAAAGTTCCTTTCTGATAATCCTCACTCTTTCGTCACGAGTTATTAAAATTGTTAAGGTTAGGCCATTGAAAGGAGAGGACAGCAAAAATGGGAGGCGCAGGCCAACGAACTCAGGGCTTGAAATAACCGTGAGAAAAAATTTGCAAACGCCTTTGAAACGCAGGAAGGACTTTGCTGGTAACCTGGGAAGTATTGCTACCGCTATCAAGTCCAACGGAAGCGTCACTGCCATAGTAAAACTAACGCTTTTCCAGACAATCAAAAAAACAAGAGGAGAAAATGAGAAGGTTCAGTTCGGTTTCTAGAACAACTTCTCCGATTCACAAATCTGATTGACTGATTTAGACCATCCATCTGACCATCTGCATGGTCTCTTGACCTCAAAAACAAAAGACCCCTGCACGGTACCAATAATTAGATTACTTAACATGACGATACAATCATTTCTGCCATCAAGTATGCATTTTCTTTTTCTCTTTGAAACGAAGCATGCGGAATTCGAAAAACTAAAATCATCATCGTATGATCGTAACCCTTTGTCGTCTGCATTTTCTAGAGCCTATATATAATAACAATATTAAAGTAACAACTTAGCGGTGAAGAATAAACCTCATTTAATTATGTCCAACGTACACCAAGCAATCTAGAGAATTGTCATCTCTTATATATATGATGGTCCTCATGGACAATTTGGGTCAAGTTTGACAATTGATAGAGTGAGTAAGAATATACATAAAAATATACGTTACTATATTTTTTATTTAGACAATTATTCCCTATAAACTGTCAACTAATACAAATTTCATCGACATAAGATAATTTCATCGACATAAGATTAATCGTCAAATTCAATTTATAAAGTCAAAATAAACAGTTAACTTAGGATGAAAAATTGTTAGTCACATATATATTTAATGACCTCGATCTATTAAAATACACATTTATTGAATCTAAACGAATACGTTTTCCAGCCAGAACCACCGAATGGTTCTAATTAACTGATACTAAGAAATAATTACTCCGTAGATATCTAGAGTGTGTTGTTGGGACTGACCTTAAATCTTCAAGCGGTGAATGAAACAGTGATGGGTCGCCTGGCCGGGGGAACCGAGAAACTGGAGTTAAGAGCAATGGAGTCAAGTGTTTAGTAATTGAAAGGAAAACGTAAATACATTTTTTTAAAAAAAAGAGCTTAGTAATTGATAAGATTGTACTGCCCACTTCAGCCCGTTAACAACATTGGGAGGAGAGATCGACCCAAGACCACAATGGGCCTAGAGGGGTTCCATACTAAAATCAATTGGCAATAGTAGGAGTAACCCTCTAGGCTTATATGTAGGTTGCCACTCTCCTCCCTCTTCAATGTGGGATAATATTCATAACACATACTTCAACGCTCCCCCGCACTCGAATGCCTCTCTGCCTCTGCGGGTCTTACGTATGGGACCATTCGAGTGAACTACATGTCTTTGGGGGAGGGGCCCAAGAGGGACCCGCTCTGATACCATGATAAACTCGAACCACGGAGAGGTGTTACAAACTTGTGAGATCCAACCCAAAACCAATGGGTGGAGGGCTCACTACACTTATAAACACCTCTAACTCTTTTCACACAACCAATGTGGGACATTTTGTCACCACAACACACACACATATTATACTCCCTTATTATCAAGGGAGGTCCTCCCTCTTCAATGTGGGAGGACATTCACAACGCTCCCCCGCACTCGAATGCCTCTCTGCCTCTGCGGGTCTTACGTATGGGACCATTCGAGTGGACTACATGTCTCGGGGGAGGGGCCCAAGAGGGACCCGCTCTGATACCATGATAAGATTGGACTGCCCACTTCAGCCCGTTAACAACGTTGGGAGGAGAGATCGACCCAAGACCACAATGGGCCTAGAGGGGTTCCATACTAAAACCAATTGGCAATAGTAGGAGTAACCCTCTAGGCTTATATGTAGGTTGCCACTCTCCTCCCTCTTCAATGTGGGATAATATTCATAACACATACTTCAACAGTAATTCACACATATAATATTGAAAGCTTATTTCCATCAAAAAGAATAACAATAATGCAGAAACTAGAAGGTTGAGAACTTGAGATTTATGCGTGATATGGTGAATAAGTCTCATGCCTCAAATAATGTTGGTCTGCTGACTTACCTAGCTACTTCGACTCCTCAATCCTCAACACAAGGGTAATCACTTTAATTTGTAGGGAATTGCTCAATGGCCCGACTGGGGCATGCAGCCCATAGGCAAGGAAGTTGACCAAGGACAAGGATCTACTTGACCCACGAGAAGAGGTCAGGCAATGTAGCAGCCAATGTCTTGGCACAAATCGCAAGAACAAGGGAATTGAATATGACTAGCTCCCAATTTCTTATTTTAGTGACAGATCTACAAGAAGAAGAAACACTTGGTGTAAACCAACTCCTTACTTCTAACTTCGTTGTAGAACAGCCGGCTACGAACCTTATTGTGCTTTAATTTCAATATAAGTACGTTTCTACCAAAAAAAATAATCGGTCGTATGCCCTACAGTAGACCACCCCAAACAAGATGAATTTTCTTATTCCTGATTATTTCCATACCATTAAAAATATATATATGTAATTGGAAGTATGGTGACTCCCACAAATTGTAGCCATGGGAGTCACCATACCTAGTGTAATCAGGACCATTTATTTTCTACATCAATCAATCTCGTCCGTTAAAACTAACAAAATTAATAAACGATGTAGAAGTAACTATAAAATAGAAAAAATATAATTGGATGATTTTAAATATTGTACAAAAACCTAAATTTTATTCATAGTTTTTGCATTAAAAATTTGGAGTATTTTTATAATTTATTTGCAATTTTCAAAAAAATATTTTAGGTAAAAAAGATTTTTAAAATAAATTTTGATCAAAAATAAATTTTATAAAATTGTAATTACTTTAATTTATTTTTTTGATATTTTTTAGTTATAATCAACTAACAGTAACATATATTTTTTTGATAGTATAAACTAATTTTATAATATTACATTTCAATGGCTAGGATGCTTAGATGGAAAAATCAATAGTTCAGATCTTACTAAATTATGGTGACTCCCATGGCTACAATTTGTGGTAGTCACCATACTTTCTTCCATATGTAATTATGACTCCTAAATAAAGATCTTTACTAACAAAAAACAAAAGTATAGCACCAAACGGAGACCAACATAAGTTTGGAAGAAAGTTTATTCTCATTAATATGAGTTCATACAACAACAACATCAATAACAACAACAATCACAGTGAATCCCATCTTAAATGGGGTACTGAGGGAGTCTGATGTACGCAGCCTTACCCCGATTTGAAAATCGGGAGAATGTTTCCAGAATGACCCACTTAGTACATATATGACAAATCTCGTATAACCTAAATGACGATGAATCGCTCCCCATTAACATTGTCATATAACCCCTTACTTAGCTTCAAAATTACTACGAATGCGTACTACTTGATCACATGTTAAGAGCAAACGCTAAATTAAGGAGGTCCCATTAAGAAAACTTCCCGATTCTTCATCTACGAGCACAACTTCGCCGTCTATGGCATGCGCAATAGGCTCAAGCCAGCTGCTAACAAAGTTAAATGACTTTACCCACGACTCTTTGACCCCATACTCCATCATTATCCACGCATCGCAAGGATTACCATAGCCATTCTTGACGAACAAGCACAAATATTGTCGGTAAACAACCCCTAGGTAGCACCAGGGCAGCGGGATGCCAGCTGAGGACCTTTTGTTTTCGATAAAGTCTGGCAATGACACATTACTTTCCCACTGCTGAGTACGAAGGTTAAAACGACGGATAATTGGACCTTCGAAAGTATTGAGCAACCAATGGAGTAAATGGTTCTCTATCAGAAAACCAGTCTGCGCATTTGTTATGCGCTTTTTGATTGGTATCATGCTATCTATTTTTCTCCAAGAATCAGTTTTCAAACTATAAACCTCGACACTTTCCCAATCATGCGCCGACATAACAATCTTATAGTCATCGATATGATCATCATATCCAAACCCTATTGACCAACTGGATCCGGTCCGCCAGTGGCAAGCTTCCTTAAACATTCCAGTGGAAGGATTGACTAAAGCAACACATAAGTGAGTATCCGCCCAATGTTTTACGACGCAAAGAATATCATTGCATGACCCAACCACGGAAGTCTCATATTCATATTGGTAGCCGAAGCACGAGGCATAACACAAGTCGGCATTATAAGGGAGACGGAGTTGCCTGGTACGTTTTAATTCATCATTTAAAGGTTCCCCTGAGTTTAAGTCAAATGTGTAGAGATCCCTCGATGAACACCATGTTTCGTTTTCATATGTAAGAAATATTTGGCCATTGAAAGGGGAGCATAACAAATTATAAGGCCGGAGGAGAAGTTTCACAAACCTGGGGCTGGAAATAACAGTTTGAAAGAATTTTGAAACACACTTAAAACGCATAATGAACTTTGTTGATAACCTGGGAAGTACGTCTTGCGCTATCAAGTCCATTGGGAGCGTTGCTGCCATTATGATGAATTAATATTCCACTAAAACGTTACCATGTGTAGTTCTGTCTCAGGCTCTCGGCTAGGAAGTGTGACTAATAATCTAAGATGATATGTGGTTTAGGGTTTTTTTAATTTTTACTGGAAGCTATGGTTTAGGTTTGTTTTATAAGAAAGAAGAAGATGAAACGCGGAAATAGACTTGTGGAAAAGTAAAACCCAAAAATTTGTGACGCATCGAATAGAACATTAATAACCCCTCGTTCAGAGAATTTTTCTCAAAGAAATAGAAGCATTTTCTTAAGTTTTCAACGAAAAAACAAAACAAAAAGATTCAGTCTGAGGTATCTATAAACTCTGGTCTTTAATTTGGTCCAGTACATAATCGGTCCAAGTCCAGTCCAGTTCTAAACCTATGTACAACTAGCCAAGCCCTAGGTCTTCGTATCAAACTGAAACCCCCTTATATTCCCTCAATATATATCCTGTTAGGCTGTTACCCTTTCAACACTTTTCATCCCAGAAACCACAAAACCTCCAACTCCAAACATTCACAGAAATCTGATGGATACCTACGAAGATGTTGACCAATCATCTCCATTTTTTTTACACCCAGAAGAGTGCACATCACATGTAATTTCAGGCGATATTCTAAAGGATAGGGATGGTTACTGGATGTGGGACATATCGTTACGTAATGCGTTATGTTCCAAAAGAAAACTAGGCTTTATTGACGGGACCATAACAAAACCAATTGACGACCCAAAATTATTGCCCCATTGGGAGAGGTGCAATGCAATGGTACAATGCTGGATTCGTAGAGTTATTGACCCAACACTATACGCACCACATTTTGACACTGCTAAAGAGTTGTATGACCATATACGTATCACTTACGGGTACCCTAGAAACTGTAGGATTTATAAATTAATGTTCGACTTAAAAATGTTAAAACAAAAAGGGATGAGAGGGTCGAACTACATCAATAGATATATGAGTTTGGTTAACGAACTCGAGTATTATTGGGGCATGCCTGAAGACGGCCTGGAGAGTCCTAGTAGTCCGGAAGAAAAGTATACTAGAAGGAAGGAACTCGAGAAATTGTTTCAGTTTTTGATTGGTTTGGATGGTGCAAACTTTCGTCCTGTGGTCAGTCGTATATTTCTTATGGACACTCTTCCGTCTTTGTATGAAGCTACCCGTATGGTTCGTGACCAGGAGATGCAAGACGACATGAGTCGAAGTAGGACTCGTTAGGGTGCGGCTTAGCTAGCTAGCTTGGTTTATGGTAATCAAGATTGAGACAGATTGTTTAATTCTGGTTCTGGGCTTCTGGCCATGTGAGTTGCATTTACAAAATGTTGGTTTACTTCTTAAATTTCTTCAACGGTTGTTATATATTGTTCACAATATGGTTCAGGATGGCAGAAGTAATTAGTTTCTCTTGTGTCATGGATATTCCTTGGCAGTTCATGTTTGATTTGAGTTATTGAGTACTGCATTTCTACTAGTTAATTGTTGTCAATTTGTTTGTTGGAAAATAACATGCTTAAAAATATTATGACTGCTATTGTATATTCTTGTGATTAAATTATGTGTAACAACCGGACTGGGGGGTCTCACAGAGACACAGATATGTGACAAATTACAGATATATATATATGTGATTGTTTGGAATGCTGAGCTTGATATATATATGCTGTAACTTTTCCACACCCACAAATAATGAACACCAATACTTCCAATTCCAGATGACAAACTTTTTTCTCTACCATTACATATTCTCAATTCTGCACCTAATGAAGCACCTTGATATAGGAAACAAATATGGTGCAAACAAAAAAAAAAAAAAGAGTTGGAGATGATATAGACCAATTGACGATTGCTGTATATGAATGATAATTCCAACAAGATTTTGTTGAAAGCATCAAGGGTATTCTCCATATTCTTCATGACCATGGTGATCCATTGCCCTAGGATCCATTCCCCTGCCACTGCCCATGCCCATGCCCCCCATCGGCCCCATGCCCCTCATCGGTCCCATGCCTTGGTGTTGATGATGATCTCCTCTGAAATCTCCACTGTTATTAGCAGCAACTTTAGAGCTTGGGATCTTGATTTTAGGTTCAAACCCCATCATGATGTCGCCTTCTTTAGACCTGTATCCAAACTCTAGGTCAGGGTCCCTGGGCCTGCCCTTTCCCTTGCCATGCTTGTGTTTGTCCTTGTCTTTGTGGTTGCTTTTTTGATGCTTGTCATGGTGGCCGTGGCCTGATTTGTGGTGATGGCTAGACGGTCCATGACTGTGGCTTTGCTGCTTATGAGCCTTAGGGTGGTGGGAGGACTTGCTAGCTTTCTTGCTACAAATCCTGCCTAGAACACAAGCAACTGCTGAGATAACAAATATGATTGCAAGGACTACAAAGACCATCCCGAACGAGCCACTCGTGCGGGCAGAAGTGTCTGGCTGATTGGTGATCGTCGTGGTTGTCGTCGTGGTTGGGTAGATTACACCAGGAGGTGGAGTTCCTGGCTGTGGCAAGGTCTGAAATGAGGCTGACATTTTCTGTTCACTTGAAGAAGTACTATTTGGGATGCTCAGGTTGGTTAGTTGGAAGATAGAAGCTTAAGTTTGGGCTGCTAGTAGTAGGATTTTAGGAAGTAGTGGAAGGAAAAGTGAGGAATAACATTAGTGCTAGTTGCAAGTAATGGGTTTTTATGTAGATGATGATGTGGGTGGGAGAAGGTTTTTTGAATTCAAAAAGGAGGAGCTTAAGGGGAGCATTTCTTTTCTTTCTTTTGTTTTCTTTATTAAAGAGATTAAAGATTATTCCTTTCTGTTTCTTTGCTACGGAATAGATGGGATACTTAGAGCAGTCTCCTTGATTTTTTCGGCTTTGTTTGAAGAGAAAGCAGTATTTTGGCCCTTCTTTATACAATCCACATTCTAAGTGCCCCGAGAAAGTGCTGTTTCACATTTGATATTGCCTTTCACTTTTTAGTATTGGTGTTGCTCAATGACCAGTTTTTCCATGTATAATGATATTGTTCATTGATCAAAATTAGTGGCTCCATATATGATTACCCTCTTGCCTGCCTACATGTTGCTTTTGGTAGGCACTAAGCAACTTATACAATGCCTACAGGATGTTAGTACCTCTATAAGGTCGCAGTTGAGTATAGAAGGCTAGCAGCATATAGGATATGATGTGATGATAGATTCATATTTTGAGTTTTTTTTGGGTGAATAGATTCATTGTAGATTTAATGCACATAATATATGGATGCAGTCCAAAATTCATCAACAAAAATGGTCCCATGTAAAAAGAGGAAAAAAAGGAAAAAACAGTAACAGAACAGACTGTTGAATGTGGGAAGAAACACCAGGTGCTGGAAATGGATAAAGAAACTTTAGAAATATGAGTCACTGACAATTCTCTATTGAAAGATTTGCTTTTGCCTACCTAACCGGAACACTACACACGCCGAACAATATAAACATCTTTATTCCTTGCTTTTCCCTGGAGAATGATTCTGACATAAGATGGGCCCTTTTGCGACTGATCTGATTAACATCATTACTTGATTAGTTGGAAAATGTTGATCACATACAATCATTATTTAGCACGAGCTCCAACAAGTCTCCAATGATGAGAAAAGAATCCAGGCTTCTCTGTGGTTAAGGCATCTAGAAACATTCTCTTGTACTTAATGAATGAATTGTTCTTTCAAGTTTGATGATTCATAAGCCTTCCATATTGCCAATTCCTTTCAGATTATTCTGATCCTCATGTTTTACACAAGTTCTTTTGCCTGAATATATACACTTGGTCATATTAGTACTGTACTACTATAAAAATCAGGGGAGCATCTCCTGACTGACTTCCATGAAGATAAGTATCGACTTGTCGTAAAATTGTAAATACTTGCATGACGATTAGTATCGACATATTGAAATGTAATTCAATTACAATGTATTATTACCCTCCTGTGAGCAACAACTGCAGTGCAGAATTTGCAAACATTAGCATCACATTTAACAGTAGTCTTTTTAGGACGGGCCAACAATTGGCCAGAGTACCCTGTTTGGACCAGAATGCCGAAAGTTCTAAGGAAAGCTATGTTTAAAAGAACTGATATTACATTCCTGGCTTGAGTGAGCATCTCAAAAGAGTTTGCTTGGAGGGTCAGTGATAGAGAATATTGCTCGATTAGAAGTTGGTTCATCGAATATATACCTCATAATGCCACAGGAAAACAGGTAGCCTTTTTAGGCTTCCATAATATAACATGATTCTACCTTAGTACAGCTTTGTGTTAGGTGAACTTGCAAGTTGAGTATACTTTATTTCGGTTTAGTATTTTCGGGAATTTTGTTGGTCATGTTTCCAGCTTGGCTTCCACAAGATCACAACCAGTCAACCAC
>ONZK01002437.1:191890-214113 GCA_900322385.1 Pharnaceum exiguum | reverse complement strand
ATATAAAGTGCTTGGCCTTCCAGCTCTCGCCCGAAGAAAAATCTGGTTTGGAGGACGCTGTTAAGGAGAAAATGCGATTAACTTCAGAATCACCCACTAATGGGCCTATTCACTACACTACATGGCGCCCCGATAAAAATGATGATGCCTTTTTGGATGGAGATTCTCTAGCAGAAATTCGGAGTGCCTTGGCACAAGATGATAAAGATGTTTTTGTTCAACTGATGAGTAAGTTCAAATTTACCGATTACTCGCGACGAACAAGGGATCTTGGGCTAACTGCAATAGGATGTGACAGCGTAAAATGTGCTACTGCCATGTTGGGTGGTGAACTTAATATACCAACTGATTTTCATTGGTCCAGGGATGGACAGAGTCCTCTGCATTTAACTGCTTTAAAAGTATTTCCTGGAATGACCGCACTCTTTCTTGAAAGAGGAGAGGATGCTAATGTCAGGTGCGACTGTGCTGACTCCAACTTGAAGGACGCCCTGCCACTTAATATAGCACTTGATTTAATCCGGTACCGCTTTCTAGTGCCTGATCGAAGCTTTCTTCTCAATTATATTAAGAACTTCTAGCTCCACTTTCTGACTTTCCCTGTATATTTCTTTTGTCATCCCGCAGCAAAATGTGGTGTATCACAGAGTGGCCCAAAACGAACTCTATCATTGATCTTCTTTCGGAACTTTGTAAACTTGTATGTTTCTTAAGGCAACTTTTTTGTCAGTCCGTTGTTTTACTACCCCTTCTTATCGTCATTTGTGATTTGCTTTGTCATTGAACGCTTTAGATTGGTGCTTATGTTTACCGTAGTTTTTTTAGGGTAGCTTGAACTTTTTTCTGATATTCTTGTTGCAGAGGGCTTCATTAGAGAATGTGAGGCTACTTGTGCAGAAGACGCAGGGTGTCAAGGGTGAGTTTTTAAAATATGTGCACAGTGGTTCCCTAGTTCAGCTCTGTGTTCTCTTGATTGTAGCTCATAAGGAATTTGATTCTTTCATACATCAACCAAACACCATATGGGTTCGTGGAAGGATGAGTTATTCCCCGGTTGTTGCTGGGAATAGGGTGTGCGACAAATCCCAAAATTATCAGATGGACAAGCAAATACTATTATTATTTCATATATTCAACAAAATCGGTGATCAGATCGGAGCATATGTTCAGTTGGAAGATAGCAAGGTAATACTGTATTTCTGTTACTTAAGCTTTCAATTGTTGTGATAAAAGTGTGTTCCAATAGTTGCTTGATCAAACTGCGATGCGCAAAAGTTACTGAGCTAGGCCTAATTTTCATCTGCAGACTCTGGCTTGGACAAAGTTGGAGCTTACATGGCTAATGGAAAAGGCAGGGCTAATAGTTAATGGTGATTTCACTTACAATTATATGAATGATGATTTAAGGAGGTCTGTTGTTGATGATAGCATAGTTTGCAAGTTCAATACGTAAATTTTGTGTATTTCTTGCCAATCCAACACTGAATATTTGGGTGCCCGGTCTGGTGTGCAGAGAGGTGAAATCAGCAGTTGATGTTAAATACTTTGACTTCTATAGTCAGCGTCATTATCTTGGGGTAAGAAATCTATCCATTATGTGTTTCTTCAATCATTGTTGTCTCTTCTCTTAACGATTTTCGGATGCGCTACTAGTTGGCTTCTTTGTTTTTCAAAGTTTTCTTTAAGAAACCTTCATTAATGTAGGTACAACCAGATCTTTATTGAAAAATTGAAAATAGCTTGATTTCGAATAGTTTGCAAGAGGAGTAAATGTTGCGAGAATAATTAAAACTAAACTTCTTGTTGTTATAGGCTTTTGCTTGTATATCCAGAGTTTATCCAAATGGTCATTTTTTTTCAATAAAAAAAGGATGTCACGTCATCTATTTAACAGAAAAGTTTACGAAAATTTAGTCAGATACCTAAAATGATAACGGAAGTTAACCGCAAGTACCCAAAACAATATATTGAAAAACTAGAGTATCTAAACGGACATTATGGTATAACTCAGGTACCACAGGTAAAACTTCCTTAAAAAAAAATAGATTTTTGAACCTTTGCAAACTATGTTAGACTTTAGATTTCGTTTTTGCTAGTTGTAATTGATGGTTCCATAGCCTTCCCGAATACTTCTCATTCACGTAGTTTAGGTACCAGTTTTGTGTTGTCCAAAAAAAAAAAAAGTACATTTCGTGAAAGAACGCATTGGGTGGTCAATTAAGGAAGAGTCACAAGAACGTACATATTAAGGGGGATAGTTAAAAGAGTTTCCATCTTTCTTTGAGATTAACTTCTTCTCCTGTGGAAATCGAGAGTAGTATATAAGTCTAGTAGGCTACTTCAGTGTTAGTATGTTACATACGGGCTTGAGTACTCTTGTCTTCAAGCCCTGCCAAAATCCTCAAATAGGTTTATCATCATAAGACTATTAGTGATTGCCAAATGTTAATATGGTCCAGATCTTTAAGTACACTTTGATGTATATAGGTTACTAGGCTGAGTTGTAGATGATATTGTTAGGTAGATCATTCTATGATTTATCATATAATCAAGTTTAAGCTTTGCAGTTATAAATGTATCAATGGCTAAGAAAATCTTCCAGTATTCCCAGTGAAATTGTTGGAATTAAATACTTCAATGAGGCAATGCAATTAGGGTCAATTTCGGAAAAATCCTTTCTGTTTTCTTGAAGATGGGTTAGGTTGTATACATTCTCACCCCGAGCACCCCAATTAAATGGGGATTTACACTTGGTTATTATTGTTGTTGTTGTTTTTGTTGTTATAAATGTATCATTCACCATGGTTTTAATGTAATGCAATTCATTTGTTGTTTTGCTCAGCTTCCGATATTGGCTAGCACTAAGCAAGCTCCGTCAATCATGTTGTCGAATTATAATGTTTCTCGACAATTCTATACGTCTGCTGTGAAAGCACATTCTAAGAGATTGATTAAGGTGGCGCAATACCCTCTTTCTTCCAACCATCATACCTCCATTCTCGCACTTGTTCGAAAGGGATTAAGGCGTATCTAATTGACCATCTTATGATAATATATGTCACCTTTGTTAACAATGACGGTGGATCTTGTAAGCTAATCAATGGATTGCTATTTTATGAGTAAATTTGATTGTGATTTGGTCATGCTGTCTAGTGGCCCGCTACTATCCCAACTTTACGAATCTTAACTCCTAAAAAGTAATTTGACAGCCCTCTATCATTTCGAGTTCTGAATCAGGAGGAACAAATGAGATCAATTCCAGTATCATATCTCGGAGTTAGGTGTAATATTCGGGTGGTATCATTACTTAGCTTCAAGGCTTCTAAATGCTAGTCATGTCATATATTTATCTGAGGTGAGAAGTGTGACAGCATCAAATTCCTGTGCAGAAGTGACAACCCCAAAATGTTATCCTGCTTGAGTATTCCAAAATGATATGGTAAGGAATTCTCAATTTTCTTTAAATTTCCTTCGATAAATTGGTGAATTCAGATTCTTCTGTTTTGAATTCCAATTAATCAAAAGGCTTAACTTCGTTGCAAGTTAAAAAAGTTTTCACGGGTGACGATGTCCCAGTTTTCGTGTGTTAATTTTTTTGAATGTTACCAATTATTATATAATAATAATAATCAACTTGCTATCATGCCACCAATCTCTCACAGAATAAGCTCCTACGAGTGTATGGGATGAACAATCTGACAGCTGTTTCATCTCAAGTTTGGCCCTCAATAATTCCAGACAGAATGATGTGAACCAATACAGGAAATTTTGTTGGTGAAACGTTGAACATCGATATGTACATTGCACCAGTTCCTATTGTGTGACAATGGTGTATGTCAATGTGTATGTGGCACTAATTCTATAAAGGCAAAATTGACAAGAATAATCCCTATTTGGGGCAATTTGCTCAGACTAATCACTAATTGAGAAATAGCCGGATATAATCCATACTTTTCAATTCTTGGGTACACCCATTGTATGCGTACCAGTGTTTTTTCCAAAGCATTTCAACAGATGTCATTATCACCTGCTGAATAAACAACTTCTTTATTTTCTTAAATATGGGTAAGGTTGTGTACATCATGACCCCGAACACCCCTATTGAATGGGGATTTACACGTCAACATACCCATAACATTCAAACATAATGTCGTTACTTCGTACCCCCGTTTTATCCTTCAATATGCTCTGATAGAGAAGTAGGGCCGGGGTTCTACCCATCAATATGCTCTAATAGAGAGTAGATTTTTTGTGTTGGATTTTTGCTAACTGTGTTGGACTTTTTGATTTTGCTTTTGCTAGTTGTAATGGATGGTTCCACGGCCTTCCCGCGCGAATGCCTTTCATTCATGTAGTTTAAATTCCAGTTCTGTGTTTCCTAAATACAAAGAAAAAAAGAAGATTTAGTGAAAGAACACGTTATGTGATCAATTAAGGGAGAGTCACTAGAACTTACGGAGTACATATGAAGGGGGTTGTTAAAGAGTTTTCCATGTTTTTGTGAGAGTAACTTGGAATATTCACAGGGGATTAGTATATAGCCTAGTAGGCTTCTTCATTGTTAGTAGGTTACGGTCTTGAGTACTCTTATCTTTCTCCTTGCCAAAATTCTCAAATAGGTTTATCATGATTAAGACTAGTAGTAATTCTCCTTAATATTTTTAACAATAAGATCTTTAACTACACTTTGATGTATATAGTTATTAGGGTGGGTTGTAGATGATTAATTAGTTGGATCATAGTATGGTACGGTGTATCATCATATATATAATAATCAATTTTAAGGTTTGCAGTTGTAAATGTATCATTCACCATGGTTTTAATGTAACCCAATTTATTGTTGTTTGATTTGCTTCCGATATTGGCTAGCCTTAAGCAAGCTCTGTCAATCATGTTGTCGAATTATAATGTTCTTCAACAATTCCATACGTCTACTGTGAAAGCACATTCTAGGAGATTGATTAAGGTCGCGCAATACACTCATCCTTCCAACCACTATACCTCCATTGTGGCACTTGTTCGAAAGGGATTAAGGCGTATCTAATTGATTTAACTGCTGTTGATGAATGTATGTTGGTTTCTCTGATATTTATGTCAAGTATAATCTGCATTGCAAGTTTTGGTCAAGGTAGCGGTAAGGATTATGATAGTTAGTTGCATAACATAAGCTAAGTATATGCTTGTATCACAAATTAGGTTCTCTTTGATAATTTGTCATTGATTGTTATCTAATTTAAGGGGAACGTCTAGTTGCTCCAGCTTCTTACAACTTTTTTATTCCATGTGGTTTACTAATTCAGCTGTTTTGTTTAATCTTCTGATGGTAGGTAGGATATCAGAATTAGTCCCAAATTCTAAATATGGTGTTGCTCGTGGCTTTGTCACACCTCCAGCATGAAGCACAATTGGATTTGGCACCTGCACCATGAAGGAGATTGGTTTAGCTTGGAAGCACATACAATACATAAGTATGTGTGTTTTGTTATGTAGTGTTTGTTTAGTCTATCCACTCTTCTTTTTTTGATCGGTTTGTTCAGCCCATTTTAACCGGTAAAAGGCTACCTATTTACCTTCATCCATGTCCCGATGGCTTTGTAAGTGATGTTATCTTCACTTTTGGGTTAGGTAAGGAAAAAATCAAAATGGCTCCTGTTTATGTTATCTTTAGTTCTAAGGCCTTACAAGTATGTGATTTACGATAATGTACCATACTACCATACTGAAATCATCTTTAATATAGTTAACACCAAGCCGAGGCCTTGGGAATTTTAGGCAGCACTTGTAAGCTGTTTTTTCTGAGCAGAACAATGAAGCAAAACAGAAATTTAATTAGTATCTTGCGGCACATATAATATAACAAGTCGGAATGGAAGCAAGTGATAGACTGATAGCCCATTGGTTGGCTACATTGAGCTTGTATGGTTCGAATCTTATCACTCTTACAGTCGGTGTATCAAAGCCTTACATATAAAAATATATACTGTCATTCCCTCAAAAAAAAAAATATATACTGTCATACCCACCATTATATTCCTATTTTACCCCTAAGATGACTAAAATTTACAAATTTCAATCTCATATCACCCCTTCACTCTATCAGCTAATTAATTGTCATTAAAAAAAGCTAATTAATATCATAAACTAATATCATTGTCAGCAACCAGACAATGATTGAGACAAATAAATAAACAACCAAGTACAAACAGTAGTTGTAACTTGTAAGTCAAAGTGGATAGGATAACCATACTTATGTTTATCAATTTCATATATAACACAAAAAGAATAAAACTTTCTTTTTTTCCTGTACTCTCGGGAGTGTCATGGCTGTGGATGCAAAGCATTATGACCTTTGTTCACTTCTCTGTTCTCCAAACAGAGACTTCCTTGTCTCTAACGATGGCCATCAGGTTACTTTATTCCATTTCCTTTTCCCTTTTTGTTTTTTGTTATTTTGTAGATGGATATCCTGTGCTGTTAGTAAAAATGTTGATTGCCCATGTCTTGAAAAGTGTTAGTTTGTTGGAGAAATGACTAAAGATTGAAACTTTTTGATGCCCAGCTATATTAGTTAGGTGAAAATTGTTTTTGGGGTGATAATTTTTGTTTTGTGGAACATTTTACTGTAAGTTTTTGTTAATTTAAAACATGGGTGTTGTTTGTATGCTAGCTAGGCTATGGAACTGTGATTTAAAGTGTAAGGAAATTGAGGGATTATGATCATTTTAGGTAGATGGTCAATTAAGCCTGTTGGTGATGCTTGAACTGGACTATTGTAGTGTAAGATTTAGGATTCTTTGTGGAAATAACTAGTTGAAGCTGGTGGGTGTTTTCTTTTGAGAGGTTTGTTTAGGACTGTGTAGTTTTGCTCGCTCAATATTGGTACCTGTAGTTGCCCTATGGTAGTAACTCGACGCCTTGATGTGGGTACGAACAATTAAGTATGAAGTTGACATGAACTATCAACATACCATGTCTAGGCTGAAATAGTGATTCCTTACTCGGGCAATTAGTTTCGAGTATCTGACCCTTGGATGTATGCTAGCTCTAGACAGTTACCTAGTATAGTTGAGTGAGGGTCATCTTGGTCGAGTGTGTGTTGAAATTGGAGCCATAGCTTAAAAGAATTATGACTATTCTTGGGGCAGCATAAGTCAAGTGGTTTTGTCATGGACCTCCTGGAAGGGAAGCAATTTTGGGCTATGGCCTATGTGTTGTTTTTATGCTAGAAAATACTAATGGGAACTGCTAATTCTTCAGCTTAGAGCAAAGGTTGAGAGACTTATTCCCTTGTTTCACTGAATGTTTGCTGAATTGTTTGCTTTTTGAAATGGCCTCCTTCGGTCATGCGTTCAGGTGAGTGTTGATACTTTGAAAGGAAAGAAGGTGGGATTGTATTTTTCAGCTTCATGGTGTGGGCCTTGTCAATGCTTTTCTCCAACTTTAATAGCATCATACAATCAGCTTGCTACCCAGGGGAAAGATTTTCAAATTGTTTTCGTTTCTGCGGATGAAGATGAAGAATCTTTTGACATGTACTTCTCAAAGATGCCTTGGGTGGCCATACCGTTCTCTGATGCAGAGAGTAGAGATAGGTTGGATGAGTTATTTAAGGTGAGTGGGATACCCTATCTTGTGATTTTGGATGAAGCTGGGAAGGTTCTGATTGATGATGGTGTTGAGATTGTTCGTGATTATGAGGCTGATGCGTATCCGTTTACTCCAGAAAGGATTGAGGATCTAAAAGAGCAAGAAGCCACAGCTCGAAAGGAACAAACCTTAAGATCTATATTGGTGTCTGATTCTCGTGATTTTGTGCTCTCTCCAGAAGGCATGGAGGTGAGTTGTTACTGATGTATTTGTCCTTACAATTAGAAGCTGTCGACAAGTGCTTGGTTCATACCTTAAAATGGCAATTTCTGCTGTCTGAAATGGCAGGTGCCTGTCAAAGAGCTTGAAGGCAAGACTGTTGGTCTATATTTCACTCTGTCCTTGCACAGACTCTGTATGGAGTTTACTCCGATACTTAAGGAAGTATATAGTAAGTTGAAGGAAAAAGGACTAGATTTTGAGGTTGTTTTGGTTCCTCTTGATGAAGATGAGGAGGCTTTTAAGCAAGGATTCATCCATGTCCCATGGTATTATTTGCCTCTCAAAGACAAGAGCTGTATAAAGCTGGCTCGTTATTTTGATCTTTCCTCACTTCCAACCTTGCTTGTAATTGGGCCCGATGGAAAAACTCTTCATACTAATGTAATAGAAGCTGTGGAAGATCATGGTATTGAAGCATACCCTTTTACACCGGAGAAGTTTCAGGAGCTAGCACAGATGGTAAAGGCAAGGCAGGAGGCACAGACACTTGAGTCAATTCTTGTTTTAGATGATCAAGATTTCGTCATAGACACCAATGCTGCAAGGGTGAGAGTCTTTTATGAAATTGAATCTGTGTACTCTTTCTGCATTCATTATCTTTTTTGCTAGTTCTCGATGTCGAATTTCATTTGATCTCACTTTTCCTATGTTTGGACCACCCTGCTCTTATTTCATTCCTTTCGTCTGTAATTGCGCATGTAATTTTATATGCTTGTTTAGAGTCAGTACTACTTAGATGATCAATTGACCAGATTTCTGTTCTGTCCATTATATTTTCTCTAACATAAGCACATAACTGATCAGTAATGCATTGATATCAAAAAAAAAAAATGTAATGCAGCTTCATTTAACAAATGGAGATACTTTTTCTTTTCTATGTTTTTCGCTCCTTGGCCTTCTTTTTTTGTGACCATATAATTGCTTGTGATTAGACTTTGATTACTTCTTTCTCCAGGTTCTTATTTCCCATCTGGTTGGAAAAAGCGTTCTGCTATATTTTTCAGCTAACTGGTGCCCTCCATGCCGTGCTTTTCTCCCCAAACTAATTGAAGCCTACCATCAGATAAAAGCCAAGGATGATGCATTTGAGGTGATCTATATCTCAAGTGACAGAGACCAGAGTTCATTCGAGGAATTCTTCGCAGGAATGCCTTGGCTGGCCCTTCCATTTGGTGACACTCGAAAGGCTACTCTGACCCGCTTATTCAAGGTCTTTGGGATGCCTAGGTTGGTTGTCATAGGTCCAAGTGGAAAGACTGTCTGCACAGATGCCAAGGAGCCTATTACAGTTCACGGGGCAAAGGCTTACCCTTTCACTGATGAAAGGTTGAAGGAAATTGAATCTGAAATTGAAGCAATGATCAAGGGCTGGCCGGAGAAGTTGCAACATGTACTTCATCCAGGACACGAACTTGGTTTGACGAGACGGAACATTTACACATGTGATAAATGTCTGGAAGATGGAAATATATGGTCATTTAATTGCGAACAGTGTGACTTTGATCTCCATCCACACTGTGCTTTAGACAAGAAAAGTGGACCCAATGACAGTAATAAGGACTTGTAAGATATGTTGAAGAAAGAGTCGATTTGCAAGGGTCACATACATGTGTTTGAAGGCGTCAGAAGCTCAAGCATCTCGTTGATGTAGCCTTAGCTTGTTGACTTGTAGTCATTTCTCGTTAACATGATGTGCAGTTTACTCATGCCTACCTTAGTCTTAGAAGAGTTCAGACGGTGGAGCACCAGGCCAGATGTTAACTCGATGGAACGATGGGCGATTGGATTGGTTATGTCTGTAGTTTTGGTTGGAGCTTTCAGACAGAGTCACCTTTCCTTTTCACGGCAAGGAAATTTCCATTTTCCCTAAGATCTCCACATCAGGTGAATTCATCTACCTATGATCAAATTTTCTCCTATCCTTGTGGCTCTATAAGGTCTTAGAATCGAGATGTGACTCAGAACAAAGATTGGTAAGTGTAGGATAGGATGTACATGTACCCGTAGGACTACGATTATGTATTTATACTGGACTCTCTCAAACTCTCATGTACACACATTAAAAAAAAACATGTACAGTGAATAATGAATATCAGAAATTCTATAGACAATTCAGAATGTCAATTCAAACTAGACCCAAAGAATAGTTATCAGTCTAATATGTTGTTCTGTAACATTGTTTTCGTCTCCTTTTTAAGTTTAACAATGTTATTATCATGTATTTTGATCATTTGAAGTTGTGAGCCACAAATGCAACCTGATTTTGTTGATATTAAGTTGACAAGTCGTCACTAATCCCTGCCCACGCGTACTCTCTTTTCCGCCGCAGCTACAATGGCGTCAGACAAGAGGCAGAGCAACCCAATGAGGGAGCTCAAAGTGCAGAAACTAGTACTGAATATCTCAGTTGAAGAAAGTGGTGATGCTGCTAAGGTCCTTGAACAACTCACTGGCCAAACCCCTGTCTTCTCCAAATCACGGTACACAGTCAGGTCATTTGGTATCTGGTCTGATGTAAAGATTTCTTGCTATATCATTGTGAGGGGAGAAAAGGCAATGCAGCTGCTTGAAGATGGCTTGAAGGTAAAGGAGTATGAACTTTTAAGAAGAAACCTCAGTGATACTGTCATACCGATTGTGTAACTCACACGCTCTCACTCTACTGATGAAAAGGACAAAAGAAGAAACTTCAGTGATACCGTGGCGTCATGTAGGACGAAGTCACTAATCAGACAATCAGTAATCACGTTAACTTTGTCAATTTTTATTTTTTTGCCTTCTCTTTCTCATGTCACACTATTGCCAAAGACCAGTAGACAACCCAATGAGAATCTCAATTCTCATTACGTTTTACTCTTTTAGACTCTTAAACAAATCCTAACAAGTTTTCTAGTGCCTGTTTATCATTCATTACTCAATGAAATTAGCTTTCTTTTTAAGCTGCATATCAAAATGTAATTATAAGTTCTCATTTTGAAGATGAACAAACAATACACTAGTTGATTCAGGTATTCGAGTATCCATATACCCGACTCAGATAAACAAAATACTACATTTTGGAGAAAATGACTACTCGAAATATCAAATACCCGACCAGATAATTAATATTGGTTCGGGTCCCCTACTTTACCCGCCCTAAATTTCCAAGTCGTCTAACTTCTGACTCCATAAAAAAAAAGTCTTACGATAAAACATAAAAACTTGTTTGAAATCGTTTCACATATTGAGACAGCGTCATTGGTCATTATCGACAACAAAGTTGACCAATGACCGATGGTGCTCCTTTATAACCCGCCTCTTATATATGAAACAGTTCAGAAATGTTTTTGTAATAAAAAATGAACTCTCAAAGTCTTTCTTTCTTCCTTTCCTTAACTCACTTTCTATATCTATGATGCCTTTTTTGTACCAACGAAACCGCAAGGAAAATGCCATGTAATGTAGTTGTACATTTATTTGTCCCTACTATACTAGTCTAAATTCTTTTTAATTTTTCATTATTAATATTTTAAATTGACCTTGATCAAACCAAGTCGTCTTACCTTTCCTTTTCATTTTTTCCTTCGTCATCAAGCAAATACCTTGATCCCATCATCCTATGCTAAGCAATAAGCATTGCTCTCTCTCTCCATCCACTATATATATATATATACCCTCTCAGCACTAACACAACATTACAACAATACACCTCTCTCCTTAAACCACCTCATCAACATTTCAACTACCCACATACCCAAAAGAAAACACACACACACAAAGGAAAAAAGTTGCCATCTTTTTTAAAGGACAAATTCTGAAAGGAAAAATGGCTGAGGAAAGCTATGATGTTGTCTCTCTTTTATCTTCTCAGGAAAGAGACTTTCTTGTTCGAAACAATGGTGATCAGGTATAACTTACATACACATAGTTATATAGTTTTATAGTATGATCATATATTTGAAGTGTTTTGAAGTTTTTATTTTTCTGGGATATGTTGTTTTGGTGATTTTATGATGTGGGTAGTTGTTATTTTGTGAGAATTTATCTGGGTTTGGCTTGAATTTTGTGATTGAATGATAAAGTTTGCATCTTTTTGTGATTTTATGATATGGGTAGCTGTGTTTTTGTGAGAATTTATCTGGGTTTGGCTTAAATTTTGTGATTGATTGTTAAAGTTTGCATCTTTTTTGTGGTTTTATGATGTGGGTAGTTGTTATTTTGTGAGAATGTTTCTGGGTTTGGCTTAGATTTTGTGATTGATTGATAAAGTTTGAATCTTTTTGTGATTTTATTATGTGTTGGGTATTGAGAATTTGGTTTTGATGTTCTGTGGTTGACTGATGGTTGACTTTTTTGATTGAGTTTTGTCTGTTTGGCCTTTTGGGTTGTTATGAACTGAGAATGAATAATTTGCTGTGTTTGATGATTGATTTTGGAAGTATTGAAGTCAAAATGGGAGATTTTAGTAGAGATTATGTGAGGTAGGATTATGTTTTGAGATGTTGAATTTTGATTGATTTTATTGTGAGACTGAAGCCAACAGTATAGTGCCTTGATTTAGTCATTGGACAATATTATCTAGAGATAATCTATAGTTGTTTTTAATTTATGATGTTACTTGCATAATAAGGGAAGAGATTAGGGCATTAGGCATATTGGATGGATTAAAGAACTTGACCAATTCTGATTTTAGCTTGCTCTCTGGTTTCGGAGAGTCGGACTCGATCACTCCGTCAAAAGGATCATTTTTTCTTCAGATTTTAGGTTGTTTAGTGTCTTCCTGGAGCATTAATTGACTTTGATCCTGGATCAGCCACATGATCCTTCCTATTCAATATTCAAGTGGATGTCTCTATTCCTGAACTTGTGAATTTTTGTGAGCTCAGTCTGTATTATGTTCAGGAGTGTTTCTTGCTCTTGATTCATTCGTTTGGAATCAGAATTTTCAAGTGCTTTGCTTTTTCTTCTTCTTTTTGATGAGGGTTACTTTGGGTGTATCTGAAAGACTGAAAGTATGATTGATCGTCTTCAGGCTAATAATAGAATTCATTCAATTATGTCAACAGGTGAAAGTCAAGGATCTTAGTGGGAAAATTGTGGGTCTGTATTTCTCTGCATCTTGGTGTCCCCCTTGCCGAGGTTTCACTCCAAGTTTGGTGGAAGTGTATAATGAGCTCTCTTCTAAAGGGGACTTCGAAGTTGTTTTGATCACTTCAGATAGGGATGAAGAAGCCTACAACAGCTACTTCTCCAAAATGCCATGGCTTGCCATTCCGTTTTCTGATTCTGCTACCACCAAGAGTATCAAGGAAAAGTTCGATGTGAGTGGGATCCCACATCTTGCGATACTTGATAAAACCGGTAAGGTCTCCACCGCAGAAGGGGTGGAATTGGTCATGGAACATGAAGCAGAGGCTTACCCATTTACGCCTGAAAGAATTATTCAATTGAAAGAGGAGGAAGAAGCTTTGAAAACTAACCAAAGCTTGAGGTCTCTTCTGGTGTCTGGCTCCCGAGATCATGTCTTATCAAGTGATGAAAACAAGGTAATCATATATCTTAATCGTGAATGCTGCCTTATGTTTGTGTGGGTAGTTGTTGTATGTGGGGATCAGGGGATTTGTAGAGCGAATCCCATTTGGTCCTTGCTAGCCGTCCCAGTTAGTTTTGGGATTAAGGCTATGTTGTGGTTGTGGTTGGGCTGGAGAGATTGACAAACAGCCGGTATTGGCTTCATTTTTACATGAAGTCTGAATGAATTGGTAATTGTTTTGGCAGAGGGTAATGTAGGAATACATAACTAGAGATAATAACCGTTACAGAATAACTGTGCCGCACATTTTTCATTCGTTCTGCTACTCTTATCACTTGAACTGTCTTTGTTTTCGAGAAACTAAGATCGTAAAATTTTGTTCTACTTTGCGTGGTCTAGTGCAGTAGGTAACTCTGTATCATTCTTTTTTTCACTGATACAAGATGAGTGATTGGCTTTCCATCAAATAAAGAAAAGATGAGTGATTGGCTTACCACTGCTGGCTTCTTTTATGTCATCCAGATCCCTGTAACTGACCTTGAAGGAAAGATGGTGGGCCTATACTTCTGTGTCGGTGCTTACAAGCCTTGCGCAGAGTTCACACCAAAACTAGTGCAGCTTTACAATACTCTCAAGGAAAAAGGTGAGAATTTTGAGATTGTGTTGATCTACTTGGATGAGGACGATGAACAGGGATACAAGCAAATTTTGTCGGAGCTTTCATGTTCTGCCTTGCCCTTCAAGGATAAGAAAATTGCAAAACTTGCTCGTTATTTTGAGCTTCGATCCATTCCCAGACTAGTGATTGTCGGGCCAGATGGGAAGACTCTGAATCCTGACGTGACAGAACTCGTGGAGGAACATGGTCTTGGAGCCTATCCTTTCACTCAAGAGAAGTTGGCTGAGCTAGCTGAGATTGAAAAAGCCAAACTTGAGGCACAAACACTTGAATCTATCTTGGTGTCAGGGGAAAAAGACTATGTCATTGACAAAAGTGGCTCAAAGGTAAATATTCTGTGAAACCTTCTAGGCAACCTCAAAAGATATTCACATAATTTCTTGAATTCCTATATCAATGTGACAAATTACCTTGGAGAACAGTGCTATTTTAATAGTTTCTTTGGCAAGGATCAGGGTGCATTTCTCTTCCTTCCAGCCCAATTTGTCGTTATAGAAGTTTGTTATGTAAAAATATAATTCAAATTCAAGGAATAAAAAAGAAGAAAAAAATGCGTTATTTCGGCACTGACAATCTTGGCATTTATTTTCAGGTCCCAGTGTCTCAGCTTGTTGGAAAACATGTCCTCATTTATTTCTCAGCCCATTGGTGCCCTCCGTGTCGTGCCTTTACACCGAAGCTTATCGAGATATACCATGAAATCAAGGCAAAAGAGAGTGCATTTGAGGTCATATTTGCCTCGAGTGATCGCGACCAATCTTCATTTGATGAATATTATGCTGATATGCCTTGGTTGGCCCTCCCGTTTGGTGATGAAAGGAAGACTTCCTTGAACCGTAAGTTCAAAGTAAGAGGGATCCCGTGTCTTGTAGCCATCGGACCTCAGGGGAAGACCATTACTACTGAAGCCAGACAGCTCATTGCAGCTCATGGAGCAAATGCATTTCCCTTCACTGAGGATCACATAGAGAATTTGAAAAAGCAGCTCGAGGAAGAAGCAAAGGGGTGGCCTGAGAAACTGAAACATGAACTACATGAACATGATTTGGTGAAGGTGCGTAGAGCTAATGGCTATTACTGTGATGGTTGTAACAATCCGGGGCAAAACTGGTCTTTCTACTGTGAGGAGTGTGACTTTGATCTCTGTCCTAAATGTGCGTTGAAGAAGGATGAGAAACCAAATGATGATGATATCAAAGTGGAGACCAAAGAGGGCTACATCTGTGAAGGTGATGTGTGTCGTAAAGTTTAGAGGATGTCAGAATGTGTACAAAACAATATGGTCTCTTCGTGTCATATAGTCTTTGTGCTGCCTATAGCATTACTATTTTCTGATGTAGGTGTGGTTGTTTGTACGTGGCAGTTCTTTTGTGTGCTTTCAGAAGAGTTGAATCTGTTTCTGATGATTGACATACTCTGTATCAGTATCAACATTCGACAGTTTGAGGCCTTTACATGAAATAATAATACAGATGCTATTGAGTATTTACTTGAATTTGGCTTGACCTCTTTAAAGACCATCAAGTCTTGCATAGTTGCATCACAGTTTACCTGTTATTCACACTATACATTGAAAAAATTGCACACTCACTGAGGCACACTACAAATACCAGAAGTACCTACAAATACCAGAAGTACCAAAATCTGCTTTTACTCTGCACAGCCAGAACCACTGATGGTATCAATCATCTCAGGCATTGGAAACACTAACAAGACCTCTGTCCTCAATCAAGGCTTCAGCAGCCACCCTACCAGAAACCAAGGCCCCATCAAAGGTAGCACTAGTCTGATAATCCCCACACAAATACACCAACCCGGAACCAATCCTCGGTCTCTTCATCAAGTCCGTAGGCGGGCTCTGATCAGGCTGGGCGTACGCAATCCGATATGTCCTCAAATGTTCCCACGACCTGACCACCCCCTCACCAAACCACTCTGAAAGCTCCCTCACAACCCGATTCACCAACTCATCATCCCCCACATCATCGAACAACCCTATCAACGACACCGACACAAGCCCTTTCCCCGGTGGCCCATACGTGGGGACCACATTGGTGGCAAAAAACATATTATTAACAATCCCTTTACCAGTTCCATTTAAGTACAAAACGGGTTCAGAAGACGGGATTTTATCCCGGTCTGTAGAAAAATACAAACAAATAGTACTTCTACTAGGTTTTGTCTCCCTAACGGTTTTCTGACCATTAACCGATTTTCCCGCCAATAGCCTAACTACCTCAGGTTCTTCAACAGCCAAAATAACACCAACCTCACTAACCATTTCCTCACCACTCTCCAACCTCACACTCACCCTCCCCCCTCCCTCCACCTCCTCGACCTCGACCACCCTCGAATTCAACCTCACTGTCTCCCTAGGCAACCGAGAGGCTAGCTGCCTCGGTATCTCCCCAATGCCTTTCTCAGGCAATGTATTATCCCCCAATGCAAGACACTTGAATATAAACTCGTACAACCTTGACGACGTCTCAAGCTCTCTATCAAAGAACACCCCACCAAAGAACGGCCTATAAAACCGGTCTACAATGTCGTCCGAGAAACCGCCTTTCTTCAACTTCTCCAAGATGGATACCTCATCCGAGGCGAAAATCTCCTCGTCGGGCTTAAAGGGTAGCCGAAAGCGGTCAACCCCGACGAGAAGCTTGTCGAGAGGGGTGCCAATGGGGTTGGTTAATGACCCAAGGGAGGCAAAGAAATGCCGTGTCGGGTCGGACACGGTATGAAAGTTACCGTTGAAGTAAACTTTGGCGCCAGAGAAGAATTTCTTGAGGTTCAAGGTAGGGTAGTGTAAAACCTTTTGAGCTTCCGGGTAGGCTGTGATGAAGATTTGGAAGCCGCGGTCGAGTAGGTATCCGGATGGATGCGTGTCCGTTCGGACACGGCCACCGACACCGTCCGAGGCTTCCAGGAGAGTGAATGGAATGGAGGATGAGTGAAGTTTTAGTGCTGCGGCGAGGCCGGAGAGGCCGCCACCTATTATTATTGCGGAGTTTTGGGTCGTGGGTTGTTGGGTTTGTCGGGAGGCGAGAGTGCGGTGGTTGTGGTGGTGGTGATGGTGGTTGTTGCGGTGGTGGACGAGAGGTGAAGGGGGAGAGAGTAGAGTGGAGATGATCATTTCATAGGCTGTGGGTAATGATGGTGGATATGGGTACGTATGTGATCATGATCATGTGACTGTGGGGTTGGGAAGTAGATAAATGGATAATGTTCCTACTATAGATATTGGCCCTTTGTCTTTTCTTGTGTTGTTAATTTGGGATCTAATTTGGCTAGCTAGTTGGGATATCAGATGAGTTAGATCATTGTATTTATAGTCATCTAGATCAATTAAGGCTCTGTTTTGTTCAGTTGGTTGAAAGTTAAACTGTGCAATAACAGTCCCAGTATGTTCCCATCTCAAATGGGGTACTGAGGGATCCTGATGTACATACGCAGCCTTACCCCGATTCTTTTGAGGTTGCGTACATCAGGCTCCCTCAGTACCCCATTTGAGATGGGAGCATACTGGGACTCTTGTTGTCCAGTTTAACTCAGTTTAACTGTACTGAACTTAATTGAAAAAAAACTGAACTTAACTGGAAAAAAATTGAACTTAACTGAACTTAACTGGAAAGAACTGAACTGGAATGAACTATAGTGTAAATATAACTGAACAATTAACTAGAAAAAACTCAACTGAACTTGAAGAAACTGAACTTAACTGGAAGAAACTGAACTCAACTTGACTGGAAAAAACTGAACCTAACTAGATAAGTTGAACAAAACAGAACCTAATTGGTCATTATTCAGATCATGTTTTTTTTTTAATAAACCATCACTCATAATGTTGACTTGTAAAGTAGTAAACTTGTGTTTATTGAAGTTTAGGAATGGGGATGAATAATGGATGACTGATGACGATGATTTGTAGTTTGGAAGTTGTAGTCATGAATTGATATTTGACAATTGAGTTGTAACTTACTTTAATCTATATCTCAAAACGTAATCTGATTAAGAACTTAATTGAACTAAATTAAACTACAAAAAACTAAATTTAACTAAACTTATTAACGGAAGTGGAATAAATTGTGAAGGAAAATACAATTGAACACTTCACTTACCTAAAATAAGCTGAAATGAAAAAATAAGTTAAATAACCATATTAACACTGAGGTGTAACATTGTTCTTTAGGTCCAGTGCCTATGAAGTTGAAAGAATTTTTCTCCATCTTTCAGCTTAGTGATTAGAAACTATAGCAAAATAGCTACAAAACCTTCCAGTATTTCTTATTTTTAGTGAAGTTATTGGAAGTCAATATTTCAATGCATCAATGCGGTCAATCTCGGAAACAACCTCTCTCCTTTCTTAAGGTTGCGTACATCATGATCTCGAGCACCCCGATCTAATAGGGATTTACACTCGGTTGTTATTGTGTAACATTGTTCTGTTTTATTCGTCTAGTTAAGAGCAATGTGATCGCTTCATCGTCCAATCATACACAACATGTTAAGAATAATGATTACATCATTTAGGCATAAATATATCCAAGAGAGCCCAATTTAACTTCAAAGACCCATTAGCCTATCAAGGTAGTCAGGTAGAAGGAGCTAGTAATAAGAAACTAAACTAACAATTCTAAAACAAGAAGTCGAAAACGGCATCCGGTGTACAAATGCAGAAATACAAATGTACATGACATACGATACTAATGCATAATCATGGCAAGAACAATACTTCAATGAATCTTAAATCCAAAAATAAAAAGAGAAAATTGAAATAGAATTACTATTATATTACAGTCCTCACAAGTTACAACTTAGAAGTTATAATAGTCTCCAATAGTAGGATTAAAAAAACGTCACACTTAAGAGCAAACGAAGACGGTAAATGGAAAACAAAATGACATAACTAGAAGGAGAGATTCAAATAGCTATGAAATTTTTTCACTAGGAAGTTGTATGTTAATAAATAATTTATTCAACAATTTGAACTAACCGTTTGATTCTTTGAAGATCATCTCAGCAACAGTCTCCTTCGAGATAAAATTGCATACAACAGACCTCTTCATTACCCGATCTGAGATGGAATTACGCTCAGGTTGTTGTTGTTGAACGGGCAGTTCGAAAAGGCTGCAACAAATCGTCTTTCCGATCATGACGAGCTTCCAACATAGCCATAACCTCACTCTCAAGCACATCATCTTTAGTGGGGAAATACAAACGGGACAAATACTTTTCGGCATGTAACGAATGGACTTTCCCATCCATAAATGCAAAAATATTAGGCCCTTTAAAGCCACCTCCCTCAATCGATTCTTTAATCATCAAAGCTCTCCCAATCTTCTTGTAGACTATTGCCATATCCCTCTTCCTACAGGGAGCTACTAGCCAGGGCGTCTTGGCAAAGAATACATCAAAACTGGAACCCCCAATCTTGAGCTTGCAACCAGAACCACTAAAGCCAACTAATATCACCTGAAATTGAAGTTTGTGGTAACGTTTTCCTAATTCTCTGTACCACATGATTAAACACTTCAAATGATAGGCAAGTGAATCTGAAGTGTGACCATAGTTATGGTGAACGAGAATAATTTTCCCGCTTTCAAGCAACTCTGACAGAGTAAAAACACGGCCTTCACGATCAGTCAGCTCACTGCCCGAAGGCACCAAATCGTTCAAAGTAATTTGAAGTAACCTTGCCATTACATCACCAAGGACATGTTTTTCAGTGAAGGGGAATGCCTTCGACCCGTAGTAATGTATCAACTCTTTCCCATCTGGATCGACATATTTGCCTTTAAGATCTACCACAGTCACCATATCTCCACCGAAATGAAAATACAGTATACTTAATTTTCGGCTGACCTTGCCGACATCACCGAAGGGAAACACAAACCAGTCTGTTATACCAAGTGAAGCCATCTTGTCTTTCATCCTGTCAAAGAACGAAGCCAAGTCTTCGTCTGCAGGCCTATCAAAAGGAAAATACATCACCAAAACCACCAAGTTGTCGTTCCCCTCGCTTTTGCATTCCTTATACACCTCATGAAGCTCCTCCATAAAGTTACCGTCATAACATTGATACAACGCCACAACGTTTGTATTACCATCAGTTAGAGTAGATAGCGTATGGCACACATGTGTACCATCTGGTTTGGTCAAGCCCAAATCAGAAGCATCATCATCACTAGAGCAACAAAAGAGAGATTCCAATGATAGACAACCTTTAGAATAGACACCGTCCATAAAATCATGTCTATCATCCATCAAACCCTTTATAATGTCCTTGGTGAACGGGTAGCAGTCAGTCCCATATCTTACTAAGATAGTAGAGTCATTGGAAGTGCGATTACCTTCCTTGTCAAAGAAAAGAAAACCACGGCAGAACCCGTGGTAGGAATCTGTTGGTATTCGCGCTTGATCGCAGGCCGCAAGAATGACATCCCTAAATTCGTAAGGGATTGCAAGAAACGGATATGAAGTCACAAACTCGTTGAAGTCCGACTCATTACTCGCTAAAACTGCCAAGACAAACTCAACAGCCTCGTAACTCTTGGACATTGCATTATATATCAACACTAGATTTCGCATTGCTCTGAGCGACGAATCGGAAGGAGGACCCCATGAACAGATTATCACAACGGGCTTACCAGAAATATCTCGAACCCGGGATAGTCCGTAGTCCCTTGGAGGAAGGAGATAATGATCACTAGTCGGAAATAACAACGATTTAAGGTCGCTGCTGCTGATAGCATCCGCGGCCATCCCGGACGTAGACATAAAAATTTCCTGAGATACAAAACGTTTATCGGACGATCAATAAAATAAAATAAATACTAAAAACAAGAGTACTCTTATTCAAGTCACTCGTTGAGATAAGTGGCATGGCCTCCTACAACGTAACGTTCGTTCTGTGTGTTACTACATACTATTTGAAACTCCAAATTAATCTTAGACATAGAATAATATCATAAACCCCAAGTTAATTTTGTCAAATCACCATAAATTTTAATTAGAAAAAATTGTGTGAACCCATTTATTATATGAGACTGGGTGATATGGGTTATTATTGTGTAGCCGAATGGTCATTACTACCGCTACCCAGTTTCATATATAATAAAACGGGTTCACACAATTTTTTTGTGAATTTTAATCTGAACAGGAATACGAAAATTACCTTTTGACGAGAGTGTGGAGAAAAGAATGAGCGCTTGCGAGGAGACAACGTGCAGTCTTTGTTGTTCTCTTCTTTTTTACAGAAACTAGGAGAGCTGCCCGTGCTATAGCACGGGTCACTTTACGATCAAGTTTTGTTAGGATGCTAACAATGTGTATCTAAAGAGGAGCAGTCAGGCCAAGCGCATATATAATGTTGCCGTCCTATATTGATTTGAACAAACCCGATCAATCATCCAATCAACTAAACATCTGTTTACACTGCACAAGACAACAGAACAAAACATAAGTGTTAATCCACTCATAGTTAATGTTGTAATGTACTAAGTCATCCACAGAATTTGCTAGACTCCAAAACAGGCTATTTAAGTACTTAGAACCTTCTAATGTTGAGATTTAGTGAAAACTGTCTACAATGATTTTCCTGTCATGGAGACTAAGCAACCAGTGGAGTGAGCTCTGGAATATCTTAATTTTCTTACTTTGCCAACGAAATCAAACAGATCTTGAACACTACTATATTTTATTTTCTTGAAGACATGTAGTATAAGCATACATGCAAATAATCAGACATTCAGACTAATCACAACAATACTAAATAGCAATCTAACAAAAAATATAGGTACGTATAATTTTATTCTCTTAAAGAAACAAAGAATTGGGGAAAAAGGGCAACTTAACAGACCAATAACCAGATGAAAAAAAAAGAAGGAAAAAACATGTAGAGACTACTATGATTTGCATGTCTAAGATGAGAGATTGATAAAAAAATTACCAAGTCCGTAGTAACAAGAAGTAGAGCAATTTTACCCTTGCAAAACAACTCTGCGAGTAGACAATTTAACCCTTGCAAAACAAACTCAACAAAATTCTCCTCCCCTATACCACCCGCTTAAGGAACGATTATTACAAAAAGTGTTAAACTTTTTTTTTTTACAAAGGGTGCGTTTGGGGTTGAGGTTAAAGTGCTTTCAAAGTGGTTTCGGCAGT